>VOPJ01004415.1:0-20798 GCA_014673585.1 Semibalanus balanoides
TCGTTCGTAAGAATCATAACGTTAAATATGTTACAGCGATACACAGAGCAAAGCTGCAGGACCGTTGATTTACAAATGGAGACATAGCATAAACACGTGACAGATGTAACCAATATCCTTTTTAAATATAACGATACAAATGACTTGAGTCTCAAAATTCAAAAATATTCGAAAAAAGGTCACTATATTTCGGCACAAACCTTCATACAGGTGACTGAGCACAATTCCCGCAGACAAAATTAAACACACAGATATCGCGAACAGTGTTTAATGTTTTTTACAACACTTTGTAGCGGTTCAATATCTTGGGTGTTCGTCGAAAGATGGAGTGCAGGCCCGATGAGTGCTGAACGCTTGAAGTTTAGCCTTCGAGCGGCACCTCCCCGTCCAACTGTCTCGGTGCTCTGGACTCTTGTGCCCAGTGTCCCTGTCCGTTTTCGCCTATGTAGACAACCGGTTCACCCTCTACTTTGCAGGAGCACTCAATGAGGTAGTGACGTTGCTCTTCTGTTGGTTTTTTGTAGTGGTGCTGGCCTTGCTACAATACACGGACCCTACTGTCAGCGGTGGCTTGGAGACGAGCTGTATCCCTATCTTGCTAGCTGCCCGCTTGAGCTGGTTAAAACAGGAGCCAGCAAATGGAACCCAAATACGGACCATTGGATGATTGACGCCGGAGCCAGCAGGAGGCGGTAGCGCACGCGCCTTCAGCTGGAGGTCTGCACTTGTTCTGTTGATAGTTGAGTTGATGAAAGTATGGGGGTAGCCATGCTGGTGGAATGTCTGGCGTATGAAGTCCAAATTCTTTAATTGGCGGTCCTTGGTGCTGGAGCAGTATCGGAGACAGCACGGATGCAGTCGGATCTGACGGTGCTCTCATTACGCGACGTCTCAGTGTAGGATTTGAAGGCCAGGTACTTGATTTGTAGCGCATGCCTTGCGGTACACTTTTGTTAGAAACTTGTCTTGTCCTCTTGTTATTAGGATGTCTAGGTAGGTAATTTGACGATTTTCTTCGATATCTGTAGTTACCTTGATGTTAGGGTCTTTGTTGTTTAAGCAGTTCACCCAAACGTCGAAACTCTCATGACTACCTTCGTACAGGACTAAATAGTCATCTGCATAGCGACAGAACGTGCGAACTCTGCCTGCACAGGTAGCTGCCAGCTGCTCCAAATCACGTTCCCAGTGCCCCATATATAAGTCAGCGACAACCGGAGAGTAAATTTTGCGTATGGCGAGACCAGTGGTTTGTCTGAACCACCTCTCCTGATCACCATCTTGGACCACAGCATGACAGTTGCGGATGGACATCTCCAGCAGGTCTGCAACAGCGTCCGGCTTCAAACAGGTGACATCAGAGAGAGCGTCACGGTGTTCATGAAGCAGGTTTCTGATGAGAGGGATGGCCTGTTGTGTCGGTATAGATGGGAACATCGCTTCAACGTCTAAAGCAGGGGCCGGCAACCTTTTTAGGGCGCGAGCCGGATGAGAGATCTGGAAGCAGTCGGCGGGCCGGGCCGCGGGGGGATAAATCGATACAATTGACGGCAATGACGTGTCACATTGGGAAAATATAAAACAGCGTATTATTATGCATTTCAAAAGTTGTCTTAACAGCTGAGATGTTTTGCCGTACCTATTCACATGGTGGAATATGTATAGCCTTCTTAGACAGACTGCGCACGCAGGCAAATCTATCTTAAAAAGGAATGAAAGCAGTCTCACTTCATTGCGCGACCAGTGTGCCCAAAAAAAAATTTTGACTTCCGATGATTAAATTTTGCGCCAGCAGGCAAGTGAGAATGAAAACCAAATCACGAATGCACACATCCTTTTTGTTAAAACTAATTTTCGATTTCTGAAGGCACCGCGGCAGGATTACAATGTAAGTTGCCAATTACCAGCCGCGGGCCGGACGCAGCCGTCCGCGGGCCGGATCTGGCCCGCGGGCCGGAGGTTGCCGACCCTGGTCTAAAGAGACGAGACGACATGTGTTTGGTGGAATGGTCCCATGTTCTGTAACAGCTCCAGTACCTGCAGAGCGCGAGTTGATCGAGCGTGGTGTCGTGGAAGAGCTTTCACAACATGCAGTCAGATGCTTCGTTAAATTCATAATCTGCCGCTGGCGGTGGGCCGGCAGATGGGCCGTAGCTCCGGCTAGAAATCCAATGAAATTTCTCTTCTTCGTTGCAGGAGGGCCCGAGTACTTGTGGGTTTCTCACCAGTCCATGAGAAAAAAAAAACAAAAAAAATTTGGGGGAAAACCGCAGCGACCCGTGGCGGTTTTGGAGAGACGACGGTACAGTTTGTAGCCTTCTTCGTCTTTCTGCTTCAGCACCTGGTCACGGCGTTTACCACGGACAGCTGGGCCCACCATCGCAGTGAGAAGGTGGTCATTGAACTTTCCTGCGAAAACTTCAGCTGGATCGAATGCCACTTCTTCGTAGATTGGTGATTGAAGGGAACGAAGCAGTGCAGCGGTGTAGTCTGCTCTCTCGATCACTAAAAGGGCCTTGGCTTTGTCCGCTGGAACAACCACCATGGAATCATCCTTGGCCAGTGACTTCAGAGCCTGCGTGATAGATCGTGGTGGTCTTGGTTGTTGTTGATTGACGGCATGTGTGAGGATCGTCTCCGCTTTGTTCAAGAATGTTGTGACGTCATCACTGGTTACACCTTTGTGGTCTGATCCTTTGATAGCGATGTCTGATGCCACCTGACTTTTCAATGCTAGCTCCAGGGCTGGTGGTTTGCTAGGAGCTAGTCCAAACTTCGATCCAAGCTGGAGAACACTCGTCTCTTCCACAGTGAGAGGTCGGCTGGTGAGATTGATAACGGTCGTGGCTGAAGTGTCTGGTCGTCTGGGATGTTTGCTCCAGAAGACTAGTCCCCCGTTCTCAAACAGAAGGCGATCGAATTTATTCGCCTTGACAGTTTCGCTCTTTCTGATCGTTTGGTGGTATATATATATATACATATTTATATGTATATGTATATTTATATATATATATATATATATATAGTGTTTACATAAATTTGTTGTAGGGGGGGGATTGGGTAAAACAATATACTTTTTCAAAAATTTATTGAGTGGATGACAGCTTCTCCACCTGCCCTCTCTTTCTCCAACTGCCCCTGCCCCTCCCCCGTTCCTATGGCTATGGTTTGCACATCTGCAAGATTTTTCAGCGATGACGAAAAACAGTGAGGTGAAGCGCATCCGTTTTCTTTGGCCACCTTATACCTCATCCAGGGGCGCAGTCAGACCTTCGACAAGGGGGCACGGAATCCCCAGGGGCCCCCATTGGCAAAGCCCCTCACACCCCGAAAGAAATGTCGCGAAAACAATATTAACCCGGATTAAGGCAACTATATTTTGCAGAGCCCCTAAATAGTCGCAAACAGGGACGTCGCCGATTTTTTTTCTAAGTCGGCCCATTGGAGGGTGCACGTGCCCCTTCTGCCCTTTGGCTGCGCCCCTGACCTCATTTTGTGCCCAACTCTTAATCTTTGAGAAAACCTCTTTATGGAATAGCTGTGGATGTGAATTTGAGCTTTTCTCGTCTTTGGATACCTTTTACTCCATCAAATATGCCTTGCATTGCAAAACTAACGGCATCATTAAAACCTGACCCAAAAGGGGGTCTTCACTCTTTGTGCCAGTACTCTAGCGGATCCAAGTGGGCGGCAGCATAGAGATCATATATACATCAGCATCAGCATCAGCATAGAGACCATATGTATATATGATCTCTATGGGCGGCAGGGGCTTAAGCCCCCCTCCCCCGATTCGCCTGAAACCGGCTAAATTTGACCGAAAAAATGGGGCAGGTTGATGAAATTGGAGGCCCATTTCAACACCAATAATTTTTTGGCAAAATCTGATTGATTTATTCCTAGCAAAAAACGTTTTTAGGACGCAAACATCTGCCATAAGATTTCCTCTCCAACTTCAAATGTCTGGTGATGCCAATGGTCCAGGGCTGTTTTTTCTATATATTACAGCTGAGATGTACAAATTCACAAATACATGCAACATATCCCCAAAAGGCAAACAAACTAGGCAATAACGAGATTTTAGTATGGTATGCCTTCATCTTAATGTAATACAAAACTAAGCAGTACTTTAGTAATCATACAAGAGACAAATACGGCGCAGTCATGCCAAAAATTTCGTATTAATCTTGTATTGCTTTTTTCGCACAACTTGTTTTTATTGCTGCTGAATAAGCCTATTTCCTTTTAAAATGACCTATGTTGATGTGACCCTCAACTTTTCCAACACCATGAACTGGTATATCTTGTGGAAATAATGTTCGTCATACTACACAATTTAATGCTGTGATCATCCTGATTTGTAGCACATTCTGTTAAGGTCTATGATAATTTCTGTTCTTTTTCCAGCTCAGGGACGATCGGATGCTTTCAGACACAAAACATTTATATTATTGGTCAAATTCTTCATTATGTGTTAATTTCACTAGAGTGTTTAAAATCAAATTTTAACACATTTGGCCAACTTAACCCGCGAGTTACTGGGGGGGGGGGCTATTTATAGCCCCCTCCCGTTATTCTGCAATATCTCCTAAACCAACGTAGGTTATCGTGACCAAACTTTCCAGTACCTGTCCCAGATCAATTTGACACATGCTGCCTGATGGAAAAAGACGAGCTATGATAGGTCAACCCGGAAATGACGTCAGAGTGACGTCATGTTCTGCGGTTATTTGTGAAAAATGCGGGTTTGCGCGGAAAACGCTGCCAAAAGTACAGTTTCTTTAAGGATAAACTACAAATTCGTCAAACACAAACGACAAGTAAATAAGTTGGGCTATTTTCAGGACTGCTGTACTCGATTTTGTCAAAAAATTGAAATTCAAAATTTTGAGGAATATTCCAAAGACATTTTTGTTTGTTTTTTGAAAATTTTCAAAACAAAAAAGAATTTTCAGAAAACCGAATATATGTAATTGAGTTATCCCAATGAATGTGTGTAAGAAAGTTCTGAAGTCAATATTCTTTCAAAAATGACTGCAGTGACAGCCTTTTCAAAGACAAAATTAGACCACCTTTACGTATTCAATAAGCAAAAAAGTGCATTTCCGTTTTTTGCTGTTTTCTCAAATTAATGTTATGTTACCAAGCAAGAGAACATGTTTATAGATGCAGTTCTTTCGGTTGCTATCGAGTTAATACGAAAACATAAAACACTGTGCTACAACCTCGCTAATGTACCGTGATCTTCAATTGTGTGAGCCTGCGTCGACCTCGGAAGGAAAATGGACCGTCTGACTAACCAAGAGTCACAAATCTGCTGCTTTCGAATGTAAGTGTAAGAAGTGCTCAGGATAGCAGCGGAGTATCATAACCGAAGGTTACGCCAACTTATTATGCAAGTTCAAAAAACTGATTTTTTGAGCGACAATGGCCGACCACCGGACTTTGATGGCACGGTTCAATAGATTTTTTATTTGACGTGACCTGTGACGTCATCGGTGACCCTGAGGATAACAATATTAGGTTTTCCCTCGACAAATTTGATAGGGCTATCGAATGCCGTTCGTGTTTTTAAGATCGGTCCAGTAGTTTCGGAGATCAGAGGGGGGCTATAAATAGCCCCCCCCGCCCCCTCGAGTCAGATCTCGCGTGTCTATCGAAAACCTATACTCTCCTCTAGTCAACACTCGCGCCGCCGGCTGTCAAGCCCTGCTTTGCTCTTCGTACATATGTGACAACTCCCTGTACCTCCCAGACCGCTTAACGGCCTCCAATGTGAAAACTGAAATCATGCGGTGACCCCTCCACCTTATTTATTGCTAATGTATGATCAATGGTACAGTATACTAATCCTCGCCCTACGTGGATTCGCCTCATCTTTATGTGTGCGCTCTCCGAATTGCGTAAAAGGATACCATATGGCTCGATTCTTGTATCCGTATTTAATTTAATTAACGCCCGCCTTTCCTACTTTCAACACTAATGGCAATTATAGCTAGTCTTAGTGCTAAATAACCAACTTGACCTGTGATTCCGTTCAGTTTGTCTGNTTTAATTTATATGAGATAAAATACTACCTTACCATAAATTGCATACGGGAATTACAGGGAAATCGAAATATAAAATAAGTATAATTTCTAAGACCTTTCACAAATGTCATAACTATGCACCAAAAATAGCTATAAAATTTTATTTGGAAATAGATTGTTCATAAAATTGCGCTAAGGACCGCCCCCTAAAATGTGTCCCCAAGTGCCCGTGGGAACTCAAATTGTGGACGTTGGGACACGTTCTTCACTAATATAAGACCACCATAATACTTCATGTGGCATCACTTTTTTACCCAAGCACGAAGTTTATCCTTTCCTTTCCATTTTCCAATGCATACTCAGAAACCAACCAGCGTTCGCACTCGCAGGCATGTGCGGCAGGGTTTCTTCATCCTGGACCTGAATCCGGGATTTTTGTGTCGATTGAAAGCGTGATTTGTCCCCCGGAGTGCTGCTGACCACGCTTATTTGTCCCCCACCGGGGTAGTCAAGTTGACACTTTTTTAGACCTTTGCGAACCCATAAACATGTGTTACAACTCCTAATGACCGTAATCTTCAATTTGACCTCGTGACCTCTGATGAACCTTGAACTGACCTAAAAGGTCATAAATGATGCTTTAATGGTAATAGAAGTGTCAGTACACGATCTACCGATTTTACAACTTATTAATCGTTAAAAACTGATTTTTTTAGCGACAATGCCGACCACACGGACTTTTGATGGCACGGTCAAACATTTTTTATTTAACGTGACCTGTGACGTCATCGGTGACCCTGAGGATAACAATATTTGGTTTCCTTCAACAAATTTGATAGGGCTATCGAATGCCGTTCGCATTTTTAAGATCTGTCCAGTAGTTTCGGAGATCAGAGGGGGGGCTATAAATAGCCGCCCCCCCCCAGTAACTCGCGTTATGAAATATACCCCAGTAACGCGCGGGTTAATAATTATTTTGAAATAAAACCCGATGTAAAACATCCCAATTGTAGCAGCTCTGTTGATTAAATTACAAAAGTAGTAAGTATGACGTCATACCTTAAGGACATTTTTTGCCGTAGATTTGCAGCCGAGTGGAGATAAAAATACATATTTACAGTCGTTTCTCATTTTTAATAAAAATGAAAATGCAGCCGGCTGCTTTTCGTTGCTTGATTTCTTATTTGCAGCCGTGGCTCAATTTCATATAAGAACGGCTCTGATCAGGACCATCTTCCAAGCCATCTCCCCCTCTCCCGCTCCTCGAGATCTACATTCCACAGGGATCATTTATGCGCCGAAAAGTCGTTCTGACTTCTGCTGCCTCTTGCTTCTTTTAAACCATTTGCACTGTTACACGTTGTATGTTACAGCTTGGTAAATATGTATACAATTATTACGAGCGACCGCGAAGCGCTCGCTCCTCTTGAGGGGTGTTGTGAAGTGTTTTGCCCAAAACAATCTGGTAACACCTGGGCTGGTTGTGTTCGAATTCGGTGTGTGGTTAGGGAATGTCAATACCAAGGCTGCAACAACCATTCGATCAATGTGATACATAACAGCAGACGGTAAATTGACACACTCGCGCCGTAATTGTGATCATGTGACAGCCTTCATTTTCCACTTATAGTGGAAAATTGTCCACGTTTCTTATATTGCTATGTAAACGCGGCTACTGTCAGCTATTTGTATTGCAACACTTTGCGCTGTGCTGGAAAAAGGCCTGTTGCATGTTGTCTGTCGTCACTGTCACATCAGCGTGATACTCTCAGCAAGCTAGAGGGAGTAGACAACTGTCACATCAGCGTGATATTCTCATCAGGCTGGAGGCAGGTGACAACTGTCACATCAGTGTGATATTCTCAGCTGGCTGGAGGCAGGTGACAACTGTCACATCAGTGTGATATGTCTCAGCAGGCTGGAGGCAGGTGGCAACTGTCACATCAGTGTGATATTCTCAGCTGGCTGGAGGCAGGTGGCAACTGTCACATCAGTGTGATATTCTCAGCAGGCTGGAGGCAGGTGACAACTGTCACATGCAGTGGATAATTCTCCAGCGGCCTGGAAGGCAGGTGACAACTGTCACATCAGTGTGATATTTCTCAGAGAGGCTTGGAAGGGCAGTGACAACTTATCACACCAGTGTGATATCTCAGCAGTTTTGGGAGCAGGTGGACAACTGTCACATCAGCGTGATATGTTCTCAGCAGGCTGGAGGCAGGTGATCAACTGTCAAATCACTGTTTTATATTGTCTCAGCAGGCCTGAAGGCAAGGTGACTACTGTCCACATCAGTGTGATATTCTCAGCAGGCTGGAGGCAGGTGACAACTGTCACATCAGTGTGATATTCTCAGCAGTTTGGAGGCAGGTGACAACTGTCACATCAGCGTGATATGTCTCAGCAGGCTGGAGGCAGGTGACAACTGTCACATCACTGTTTTATATGTCTCAGCAGGCTGAAGGCAGGTGACAACTGTCACATCAGTGTGATATGTCTCAGCAGGCTGGAGGCAGGTGACAACAGTCACATCAGTGTGATATTCTCAGCAGGCTGGAGGCAGGTGACAACTGTCACATCAGTGTGATATTCTCAGAAGCTAGTAGGGAGTAGACAACTGTCACATCAGCCGTGATATTCTCATCAGGCTGGGAGGCAGGTGACAACTGTCACATCAGTGTGGATATTCTCAGCTGCTGGATCGGCAAGGTGACTAACTGTCACATCACTGTTTATATGTCTCAGCAGGCTGGAGGCAGGTGGCAACTGTCACACAGTGTGATATTCCAGCAGGCTGGAGGCAGGTGACAGACGTCACATCAGTGTGATATTCTCAGCAGGCTGGAGGCAGGTGGCAACTGTCACATCAGTGTGATATTCTCAGCTGGCTGGAGGCAGGTGAAAACTGTCACATCAGTGTGATATTCTCAGCAGGTTGGAGGCAGGTGACAACTGTCACATCAGTGTGATTATTCTCAGCAGGCTGGAGGCAGGTGACAACTGTCACATCAGCGTGATACTCTCAGCAGGTTGCGAGGCAGGTGACAACTGTCAATCATGGAATGATTCTCAGCAGGCTGGAGCAGGTGAAACTGTCACATCAGTGTGGAATATTCTCAGCAGCTGGAGGCAGGTACAACTGTCAACTAACCAGTGTGATATTCTCAGCCAGTTTGGAGGCAGGTGCAACTGTCACATCAGCGTGAATAATGTCTCAGCATGCTGGAGGCAGGTGACAACTGTCACATCACTGTTTTATATTGTCTCAGCAGGCTTGAAGGCAGGTGACACTGTCACATCAGTGTGATATGTCCTCAGCAGCTGGGCAGGTGGACAACAGTCACAGATCAGTGGATATCTTCACAGGCTGGAGGCAGGTTGGCATCTGTCACTCAGTGTGATATTCTCAGCAGGCAGAAGGCAGGTGACAACTGTCACATCAGTGTGATATTATCAGCAGGCTGAAGGCAGGTGACAACTGTCACATCAGCGTGATATTCTCAGCAGGCTGGAGGCAGGTGACAACTGTCACATCAGTGTGATATTCTCAGCAGGTTGGAGGCAGGTGACAACTGTCACATCAGTGCGATATTCTCAGCAGGCTGGAGCCAGGTGACAACTGTCACATCAGCGTGATATTCTCAGCAGGCTGGAGGCAGGTGACAACTGTCACATCAGTGTGATATTCTCAGCAGGCAGAATGCAGGTGACAACTGTCACATCAGCGTGATATTCTCAGCAGGCTGGAAGCAGGTGGCAACTGTCACATCAGTGTGATATGTCTCAGCAGACTGGAGGCAGGTGACAACAGTCACATCAGCGTGATATTCTCAGCAGGCTGGAGGCAGGTGGCAAACTGTCACAGTCAGTGTGATAGTCTCAGCAGACTGGAGCGCAGGTGAAAAAGTCCACATCAGCGGTGATATTTCTTCAGCAGCTGGAGGCACAGGTTGGCAACTGTCACATCAGCGTGATACTCTCAGCAGGCTGGAGGCAGGTTGCAACTGTCACATCAGTGTGATTATTCTGAGCAGGCTGGAGGCAGGTGACAACTGTCACATCAGTGTGATATTCTCAGCAGGCTGGAGGCAGGTGACAACTGTCACATCAGCGTGTGATACTCTCAGCAGCTGAGGGAAGTAGATATACTGTAACATCAGCGGATATTCTCAGCAGGCTGGAGACAGGTGGGCAAGCTGTCACATCAGTGTGATTTCTGCAGCGGCTGGAGGCAGGTGACAACTGTCACATCAGTGTGATATTCTCAGCAGGCTGGAGGCAGGTGACAACTGTCACATCTGCGTGATATTCTCAGCAGGCTGGAGGCAGGTGGCAACTGTCACACCAGTGTGATATTCTCAGCAAGCTGGAGGCAGGTGACAACTATCACATCAGTGTGATATGTCTCGGCAGGTTGGAGGCAGGCGGCAGGCGGCGCTGGGGCGGCATCTGGAATGCGAAGCGCAGCTACACGCTGACGGGCAGCCACTCCAACCAGACTGCCACTCGACTGGCTACCTTCGACAACTGGCAGACGATCCCGAACTACACGCCACGCGACATCGTGCCCTGGGTGAACCGTCAGGGCGCGTTCGACGGGAAACCACTTCTGACCACCTATGACGAGGCGGGCACGATGTGGTTCGGCACGCTCGTCACCGCTGTCCAGGAAGCGTCACACACAGTCGCTCCGTGGATAGAAAGCAACGCGGAATCCAATAACGGGCCCCATCTCTACTGGGTCAAAGAGCGCAACATGGAATGAAGAGAGGAGGGATTGATGAGGCGGGCCCATTCTGAGCTTGGTCAGATGGCTGGTGGGGCGATGAGAAGCATGGGCATTGTCACCACCAGGGACACCATGGGAACATGGTCAGGGCCGGCGCCACAGGGGGGCAGGAGGGGCCGCTGCCCCCCCCCCCCGACCGCCAGCGCCAGCAGGGCCCTTTTCGGCCAGCCTGGCGGGTGGACGAGCTGACGAGACCGCGCGAAGCGCGGTATCGTTTCGTTGGTCGGAAGACCACGCAAAGCGTTGTTGAGTTAGAAGCACTTCAGAGATTTCTTTGGGGCACCAGGGCCATCTTTGAAAGACCATAGGGCCCTTGGTCGTTCAACAGAGCCCTGTACATGTCATAGGGCCCTGTATGAGCCAAAAGGGCCCCTGAGTGGGTCAGAGGACCCCTGAACACGTCAAATGAGCCCCTAGCCAGCGCAGAGGGGCCCCTGGGCAGGTTGGAGAGACCCCTGAGCATGTCGGTAGGGTGAGAAAGCAGCCAGCGAAGTCCCTTGCCATGTCTTCAGGGCCCCTTTACAGACCAGAGGACCCCTGTGCAGGTCAGAGGGGACCCTGATCAGACTAAAAAGGCCCCTGCGCAGGTCAGAGGGGCCCCCGACCAGACTAAAGGGGCCTCTGGGTAGGTCAGATGGTTCCTTTAACATGCCAAATGGGCCCTAGCCAGTACGGAGGGGCTCCAGGGCAGGTTGCAGGGCCCTCTGAGCATTTTGGCAGGCAGCAAAGCAGCTAGCGCAGTCCCTTGACAGGTACGAAGGGCCCCTGACCAGGCTGGAGGGCCCCTGAGTAGGCTGGAGAAGTTCAAAGGTCCCCTGTGCAGGTAAGAGGGGGCCCTGACCAAACTAAATTGGCCCCTGGGTAGGTCAGAGGGGTCCCATAACATACCGAATGGGCCTCAAGCCAGGACTGTTGGGCCCCAGGGTAGATCAAAGGGCCCTCTGAGCATGTCGACTAGGCGACAAAGTTGCCAGCGCTGTTCCTTGCCAGGTCGGAAGGGCCTCTTAGAAGGCCCCTGGATAGACCAGAAAGTTCAAAGGGACACTGTGCAGGTCAAAAAGGACCCTGATCACACCAAAGGGGTCCCTGTCAAGGTCAGAGGGCCCCCTGAACACGCTTAATAACCCCTAGCGAACACAGAGCCAGAGGGGCCTCTGGGCTGGTCGGAGGGCCCTCTAAGCATATCGGAAAGGCAACAAAGGAGCTAGCGCAGTTCTTTACCAGGTCCGAAGGGCCCCTGAGTAGGCTGGAGGGCCCCTTGACAGACCAGAGGGCCCCTGGGAAGTTATAAGGGTCCCGGTGCAGGTCAGAGGACTGGGTAGGTCAGAGGGGCTCCCTTACATGTCGAATGGGCCCCTAGCCAGCACGGAGGAACCCCAGGGCAGGCAGGTCGAAGGGCCCTCTGAGCATGTCGGCAAGGCGACAAAGTTGCCAGCGCAGTCCCTTGCCAGGTCGGAAGGGCTCTAGAAGGCTGAAGGGCTCCCTGGAGGATCGGACCAATAGGGGCAGACCTGTACCTTGGTATTATTATGGTACACAGTGGTGGTCAATTTATAAAATGATTGGGGGCCCTATGCTAATTTTTTTGTAGATTTTAACTCCATTATAACATGCCAACGCCAAGCCTAATGTTAAAGTTTGCATATAAATTGGGCGACCCCGCCACCACCCCCCCAATGTAATAACAGATCGGACAGGCGGGTGATTTATATATGTAAAATAGTGTTGTCATTACAGTAGGGCCTTGCGCTGATGAGTTCAATTCACCCATACATTTCCTTCGCGCTCGCTCGTTCATCGCCTACTTACGATGCCCTTACTGATAAATAAATGGCCTGCGTGCGTGAGCGAGAAAGACGAGAACGAGAAAGAAAGGAAAGGTCCTTTTTTCTGGAAACAGGACCCTTTTGCTAAGGGCCCTTTTTTCCTTAAAATGCTGCCCCCCCACCGAAAATATGTGGCGGCCGGCCCTCAATATGGTTTGGGTGATTTCCAGACATCCCTCATAAGGTTCATGTCAAAGTAAAACGTGCACCCTTGGGATTTTGGGTCCTTAATAACATTTTAGACTGCGTGACACCCTGTTGTGAGGGGGAGGAGAGAAAAACCGTTTGGTGGCTAAATAGGACCCGATGCCAGTATGATCATTTGACTGAACAGATTTCAGAAATACAATCAGGTGATCAATTAAACACTTTAAACCCATTAGAGCCCAAGGCTTTTAAGTTGTTCAAAAATTTGTTTTATTTTGGGCATGATCATGTTTATCTGGAGTCACTCTACTGGTCGCATATTTTTTTCAAAAAATTTGGAGACATTTTTTGACCAACTTTTTTTGAAGTGGGCAACATTTGTGACAACGGGCCCAATAACACCATGAATGATTGTTATTGAAGAATTCTTTCGGGTTTAATTCGTATTTCCTTGCAAACTCTCTTACATAAACTGAAAATGTCTGTGGATATAGTTCAACGCATGTATTGTGCAGCATCAACACAACCAAAATACGCGACACTAAACAAGATGTACTTGAACCTGCTTCTGAACGTCATCGACTATTTCACGGATATTGACCTTTCTGTGGTTGGTCAGACCAACAGCCATACGTGGTCGTATATACCAACCGTTAGCCATGCCAAGTCAGCTGATGGCACATTTCATCGTCTGTTGGCTCATGGGATGTGGTATCTTCATAACTTAGGGTTAAATTAGGAACAGCGCACTCTCGCAGGAATAGCTGGACAATCGGTTTTGCAAACACCTCTGCAGCGGCCAGCGTGGAACCTGTTTCAAGCCTCCGCTGCCCAGCGGTGTTTGACCGCCGTATGGAGGTCTTAAATGAAGTGTTTTGTGACAGGCAGAGAAAATTGGAGGACGCGGCACCATGTTTTTCTTGTGAGGATGTAGGTCAGCTCTGGCAGGAACGAAGGCTTTGGCCCTTGGAATGCACTGAGACAGAAGCAACGGGTTTTTCAGAGCAGCGTCATCTCCCCATGAGAGTGGCTACCGCCACTTCTTGCTGCGTATGGTGCTGCGTTAAGAACCAGCCACCCACTAATCAAACAGATCCAACACCGCCCATGTGGTGTTGTAGGAATGAGAGAGTCAGCATCTCCAACACTGACCACAGCACCGTTGCTTCTTCCAACATACGGGGCTGGCAGTGACAGAGTGGCTCCAGTGGCTCGCAGTTCGTCGACTGCCAAGCTGTAACGAGGGCTCATTTTACCGTAAGCGCCAGATTGTCACCGTCAGGAGCACTCTATTGCCCCACGCTGCTTCTCCCGCAGCATGTCTTCTTTCTCCAGCAACCTTCTTGTCTGAGAAGGAGCGCCCCCAAGCCTGTGTCTCGCGGAGAGTCCCACATCCGCCAAACCCATGTCCGACAGCGCGTCCAGTATAGTCAAGTATGTGAACAAGGTTGTGCAAAGAATATGGCAATGGCCTTTGGGACGAGTACTGCTCAAAAAGCGCCCAGGCCAGGACCACACAAGCCTCCCTTCCCTGGCCGTGTCAGCCAGCTTGGTGCCAGCCACGAACAGTATGAACTCTGTGAGATAGAACCCCGGTCCAATGCTGCCACGCCACCACAGCTTTTGTTACGCATATCTTATGGGTTTGCCTTCTTGATTAACTGTTTTGTGCAGTACCATTACCATCCAAAGTACGTGATTATCTTCCCGTCAACGCTCGGGTATTTTGGGTGAGAGCTACCGTCTTAAGCCCGGCGTTCAAGTGCTCAAAGGCACGGGGACTTGAAGTTATCTGTCCGGCTGTCTTGCTGTTGTCCGCCAGGTGCAGACTGGAGAAACTCGACGAAGCCTGTTTCCTAGCGCAATCATCTCCTTGCTCACACGAGGGACCGCGGATCATCCAATGCAGACCAACAGATGTCCTCTTGTTCTGCGTCGTCCTGTAGCCTGTCATCATCATCATCCCACCACCGATGACACCCAACAACTCCTACATCTTCATCTTTATTCGTGCAGCCGACGCGTACCCTACAAGTTTGACTCTGCTCCAGTATATTTTCCAAGCAACATCGCTGGCGTGAAAACTTTCCGAATAACTGTCTGGAGATGTGGTCACTACTACTCCTAGTACAAGCGTCGATCGGATCGCCACAGCAGAACAGTTCAAACCCGAAACGTCAGGTACTGATCCCCAAGCTTCTAACTTCTTTCATTTTAATTCCTTTGACAGATGCGTTGTCGGCTCCGGGGACTCACGTGACACGGAGAGCAAAGCGTCGCCTGATTCTTTCTCAAAGCGTCTCTACGACAGATGCAGATGTGAGGATGGCTGCCCTCTCGCAGTTCGGCTGATTTCCCCAAAGATTCGGCGCGGGAGGTGGCGTGATGTGCAACCATTTTCTCTGTCTGTGTTGTCCGGAGTCTTGGTTCCGAATCGGCAACACCTGGAACGAAAGAACCCAGACACTTAGTGAAATAGTGTCAATTGGACAACTTATCTTCGCAATTTATAGGTCGAACACGTATTACTTTTCCCTTAGCCATTCATAGACTATTCCTGAAAGAGGCCGTCAGGGGATAACAGCGAGGCAAATGTGCACTAAGAAAATATCAGGAAACATCCAGGCCTGTTATACCACAAAATCGACTCTTCACTGGTCAGCCGCAATTTGCCCGATGTCACTACAACCTCTTACTAAATTTATAAATGATTTTATAATCCAGTATGTTGTTGTTGCGGCCACCAGCGAAATGCTCGTTGGTTTAGCGTTATAGTGCCATGGGATGACATTCACTAATTCACCTCTTGCCCGTCCCCATATCTACAATTTTACAGCCCGCTCAACTCCACCATTTTTGATTGAGGACATGAGCGCCCACATAACATGAGTCCACGTCACAAAATCTTCAAGCCAACTGTTATTCATCCAAAGGTCCAATACTTTATTAATTGAACTAGAGCCTGAAAAAGTGAAAAGAGCCCAAATTCATGTTGGGTTTTTGCCCCCGTTGGTCACATTTGTCTTGCCATAACAATAATTTGGCAGTGTGCCACACAAAACGAAGAAACCAGAATAAAGCAAAAACCGGATGAATGCATGCTGCACTAGTATATCCCTCCGCAAATTCTGCTTTGTAAAGAAGTTATTTTCATGACAAAATAGAGTTTAACTTAACGATTTTTTTCCGGAACGCAGCCGACAGTCTCACCTCGCACTGGCGCCGCCATCTTGTTTATAATAATTCGTAATAGCGGCTGCGGGCACGCTGTCCCCGTCAAAACAATGATCCGGCCTTCCAAGTCTAAAGATTCAGAAGTACGGGTGAAGTGAATTTACTCCATAAAATAATAAACGGCATTTGACGTGAAAAAATCGGGACAAGTTTGTGGTCACATATGTGACCAACGGCTCTAAATGGGTTAATCGTTCGTCATAGCTGAGCTGGAAAGACTGTGCAGTGTGCAGTGTGCAGTGTCCTTACTTGAAGCCAGGTGTAAGGTCGACCGGAGAGCGCGCACGTTTAAAGGTGCACGCACGCACCTTGACATATTTCTTGAAGTGTGACAGTAGTGGGTACCTTGAGCCGAAAATACGAATATGCTTTCGCAAATGATTGATAGCTTTGGCCTTTGGGGAAATAAGCAAGTTTCTCTTTTGTATGACGCATGGCGTTCTAAGTTTTCACGGCCGGCTCCGCCCACTACAGTGTCTGACAAGGGTCGGCCACGCCGCTCGGGTGGCTGAGTGGAACACCCCGGTACTGGTGCGGCGACAAAAGATGAGTTGACGGTGCCATAGAGTGTATCGGAGGTCCTGGATGTAGCACTATACCAAACGGGCGGAAAAGTATGCATAACATGCGGAAAATGTATTGTATTTCCGAGGTTTTGCTCATCAGTTGAATTACCCCGAGGTGCGCTTTGCCATGGCTTACCCTGCTATTGGTTTTATTTCGTGTGTTTTCCCTTGTATGCGAACCTTGTATTGATTGATTTTGCTGTACTCGAGCAACGTCCGTTTGGTGAATTGACAATAAATGAAACGAGAATGTTGCGCCAAGCCTTATGAATGCTGTGCCGCACAGCTCAGCAGTTCCTATTCCCATCAACAGATGTCTCTTAAACCAAACGCCTGATGCATGCTGTGCCGCACAGCTTAGCAGTTTCCATTTCCCACCAGCAGATGTCTCTCAAAGCAAACGCCGATACATGCTGTGCCGCATAGCTTAGTGGTTCCTATTCCCACCAGCCGAGAGGTGGCGCCACCATCGAGGGTGACAGGCTTGTGCTGAGCTGGTCTGTGCTATTGCGCAGCTGCGACTGGCCAGGCCAGTAGGCCAGTGTCATAGATAGCATTGCGGTGCCGCGATTACATCTGTGCTTTGTCAGCTCATTCCGTGGCAGTGGCAGGACACTGCCACCTTCCCAAAAGTTCTCAAATGTACGCCGCTTGTGGTGCAAAATATGATGTAATCGCTGCTCAACACGATTGTAACATTTGTTTTCCACAAACAGTGTTCAATTTCATAAAAAGTTCAGTTTTAATACTTGGGATGATGACGTCATATGAAGGAATTTCGGGAATAGAGAAAACCTTCACGCTGCCATATCTACGGCTAATGAATGGCCAAATGTAAAACAAGTCGACTATCATCAAAATTGAGTAAAGAGTGACGACGTCATCGGATCAGGGTCCCCGTTCAAATACACTGGGGACTGGGGATGTTACAGATGTCAAAATCCAAACTCAAATTTTTTACTTTTTATGTACATTACCCTCGGGTGGTAGTTTTAATTTATACTATAAACATTATTTACAATGCACCTAGCACAGAAAATGGCTATCGTCAACTCAAATATAATGTTAAGTGCAGTGTCCTTAAAGAAGAGCGATGACCTGTTACCGAATGCCTCTTAATCGCTGACGAAGGGTGTTGAAATATACCCGAAAGCTCATATTTTAAAATTTGTATTATAGAGTAAGTCCTCTTTATATTAAATATATATATATATCAATCACAGAACAGCATGATTTTCGCGGATCCCAGATGAGTCCCTGAACAGGTCAGAAGAGCGTTGAAAATGTCGAAGGGGTCCTAGACAATCTGAAGGGACCATTAGCCTTTTAACTATCAGAATGCACTTGTCCAGTGAATACAATTTATTTGTTTTGCGCCGCTCCGCGGCGCAATTTAACTACACATTGTATGACATGCAGGTTAAAAATTGTGCCATTCCTCTGCGCATATATAGGTTATGCTGCTATTTTCCTGTATGACTGGGCAAAAATAGTTCGCTTTAACACTTTTTACAGTACTTTTAAACGCACAACTACATGTATAGAGGTCTGCACCATGCGCAATGTGACGCATTGATGAGAATGCATATCCAGGGCATAAGACTCAAAATTTTCACGCTGCCCCGTGGCGCAATTTATTTAAAAGTTGCAGCTCTTGAGCCTTACAAATATTCCAAGTTGGCATAGCTTATTCCAAATTGGTGTCGTTGGTTTCAAAGCAGATATGACAGTTTGCTAACTCCAGATCCTGAAAGTTGGTATTGACGATCATCTCATGTCGTCATACTGCATTAACCATCCTTGTAACGTGCCTTTTAAATTTGCATTAGTTTGTTTGGCCCTTTGAACGCATGGGAACGGAGCCCTGCCAACGGTCGGAAAGTGGCCCTTTTGAGTCGCTCCTTCAGACCGATAGACGGCCCCCTCAAACTGATAGACGGTACCTCAGGCCGACCAAGGGTCCTCTCATGCCGATAGAGGGCCCCCTCAGGCCTACTGAGGGCCCAACAGACCGACAGAGGGCCCTCAGACCGACAGAGGGCCCCCTCATACCGACATAGGGCCCCCTCAGACTGACAGGGGGCCCCTTCAGACCGACAGAGGGCCCCCTCAGACCAACAGAGGGCCCCACAAACTGACAGAGGCCTACAGAAGACCCCATCAGATTGGTAGAAGGCCCCTCAGACCGACAGAGGGTACCTAATACCAATAGAGGGTTTCTCAGACCAAAAAAGGGGCCCCTCATGCCGACTGAGGGCCCCTCAGGCCGACAGAGATTCCCCTCAGGCTGACTGAGGGCCCTTTCAGGCCGACTGAGAGCCCCCTCAGACCAACAGAGGGTTTTTGATGCCACGTAAGGCGTTTTGCGGGCGCCTGACACCATCCAAAACACTGGGGCCTTCGGCCCCAGGGGGCCCTCGCTCGGCCGCCAGAGAGGCCCACCAGGTCTCCAGGGGGCATGGCCTCTTTGTCCTCCCCCCCCCCGTTGGCTACGCCACTGACTCACCCACTTCACCCAGCCCTACTGATTAGGCAAGATAGTGGAATTGTTCGGCTTATCGCCTTCTGTAAGAGGACAACCGTCCCATACTTGAGCTATCAGCGTCACGATAGGCACGGCTCGGGCGTGGCTGGCAGGATGACGCACCACATTGCAACTGTGAACCATTGCTGAAGCAGTCAAACACTCCTCATGGTATTTGCTCTCCCGATTTGTCATGACGAGAGCTAGAGAGAACGTTGATATAATGATGGTCAGTGATCATTTTGTTTGTTTTGTATTTACTATAGATTTCAGACCGCGTGAGACCCCGTTTTTTGGCAATAATTTGTTAACGAATGGCCGAATCTGAATCAAACTTTTGCACAGTCTATTTCAGCCCAGGCGCCAATATTTGTCAATATAGTCTGTTAACAAAAAATCAAAACTTATGATACTTGCAATTGACTCGTAACGTTACGATCTGCTCTGTAAATCAAATCCCAGTGACCCCACAGGAGAGGCTGCCGTGATGTAGGTTGTGAGTTGTGACCTCAGCAGCACGTGACTACCAACGAGGATGACGATAAGACAGCACGTGCTTTTGAGGTCACAACCTACGTCACGGTAGCCTCTTCTGTGGGAATGGGTCTTCTGAGCTGATTCTAACGTTACGATTCAATGACAAGTGCCATAAGTTTTGATTTTTTGTTAACAGACCATGCAGACAGAAATCAGCGCCTGGGTTGAAATAGACTGTGCGAAAATTTGATTAGGATTCGACCATTTCTTAACAAATTATCGACAAAAAACGGGGTTTCACGTGGTCTGAAATCCACAGTAGTCCAAATGTTTTGTATGGATGGTTTTCCAAGGTCAGGACCCGCGCTAAGCAGAGCTTGTTGCGCAGAACCTGACCTCACCACCCGATCGCGCAATTACTGTAAGCCGGCTGAATTTCGAGACAGCAGTTGTGCGTGCCCGACATACCTGGACACGGTCCACCCCGCCCACTGACGTTACCTGGCCTTGAGTGCGACCACTCCCAGTCAGGAGCAAAAAGCGAGCGCCGAAGCGACTCGAAACCGGCTGCCACTCAGGGTAGGTCAGAAGTCCAGCGCTCTCCCACTGAGCTACAGGGGCGGACCACGCATTGGGTATCTACGACAAACTAGCTGTAATCTTGTCCGGCCCTTTGTATAAAGCTTTTGCCGTGGCCATCCGTGCAGAAGTGAGTACGTTGCGCGTGTATCTAATGTATGGACGTGTAGGAGTGGGAGCTGGGAGTGGGAGGAGTGGGAGCTGGGAGTGGGAGGAGTGGGAGCTGGGAGTGGGAGGAGTGGGATCTGGGGGCACGTCTTATGCACTGAAGTGCTCTCGCATATTTCCATAATTTATCAGCTCGTTGTATGAGTGGGAACTGGGAACAAGTATTACGTACTTACGTGCTCTGGTATATTCCCCCGATTCTCAGCTCGTTGCATGAGTAGAAACTGGAAGCATTAGTCTTACGCATTTATGTGCCCTCGCATATTCCCACCAATTCTCAGTTCGCTGTTTGTTATGGCTTCCTCCGATCAAGAACGATGAGGATGAGGTTTATAACCTGGGTAGAGGGGCTATAACCACGTTGAGGGGTCGCTAGCAGGTGACACGCCGCTCCATCACGGGCTCCCCCGTGTTCATGGACTCACAACCCAGCTGCATGTCATGCTACGTCGCTACCAG
>VOPJ01004416.1:0-14739 GCA_014673585.1 Semibalanus balanoides
TGTCCGGGGCGGCAGCGGTCAGCTGACCTGTACAGACGTCTCAGACCAGCCGGTCCCAGCTGTCCGGGGAGGCGGCAGCAGGGACGGAGCAGCTCCTCTGTCCGGCCTGTAACAGAGAGCACACACACATGACGTACTCTGCACACTGGAGAGGTAAGATCAGAGCTGCAGACGCACACACAAACACAGGCCCAAACGACGTACACACACTGGAGAAACAACACCCAGCAACGGAGGGCAAATCGTGTTTTGATGCCAGCAGGAACGTGTTGGATGGCGCTCAAACAATCCGGCCCAGTAAAGCTGCTGGTGAATTCACTTCGGCGATTCTGAGAGGCCAGCTGTAGCCGACTCAGCATACAGCTGGCACCAGACCGGCAGACCAGCAGACCAGCAGACCGGCAGACCGGCAGACCACCAGACCGGCAGACCGGCAGACCGGCAGACCGGCAGACCGGCAGACCGGCAGACCGGCAGACCGGCAGACCGGCAGGACGCAGACCGGCAGACCGGCAACCGGCAGACCGGCAGACGGCAACCGCAGAAAAAAACAACAAAAAAAAACAACCAACCAGGCAGACCGGCAGACCGGCAGGACCGCAGACCGGCAGACCGGCAGACCGCAGACCGGCAAGACGCGGCAGACCCGGCAGACCGGCAGACCGGAGACCGGCAGACCGGAGACCACCAGACCGGCAGACCGGCAGACCACCAGACCGCGAGACCCACCAGACCGGCAGACCGGGTAGGACCGGCACCAGACCGGAGACCGGGTCTGCAGACCGGCAGACCACCAGACACCAGACCGGCAGACCGGCAGACCGGCAGACCGGCAGACCGGCAGACCGGCAGACCGGCAGACCGGCAGACCACCAGACCGGCAGACCGGCAGACCGGCAGACCGGCAGACCACCAGACCGGCAGACCGGCAGACCACCAGACCGGCAGACCGGCAGACCGTGCTGCCAGCCCGCCACGGCTGAGCTGCGGCTCGGTTTGGTCTGACGGTACCGGAGTTCATCTGACGCCGTCCACGGCAGACCACTAACAGTGACAACACCACTGTCAGCAGACGAGGCACGCTGGAATAGGAGCGAGCTGAGAAGGTAATCAGTGGCTAAAATGGAGGGCTGGTGCGACAGGCACATGTAAGCAGACGACGCATTGCAAATGTTAGCGAATCGAGCGAATTGTGGAAGTGGTGGTCACGGCAGCAGGTATACCCAGGGAAGCGTCGCCACTGGACCGGCGGTGGAGCAGTGGACATGCTTCCTTCTGGACCGGTGGTGGAGCAGTGGACATGCTTCCTTCTGGACCGGCGGTGGAGCAGTGGACATGCTTCCTTCTGGACTGGTGGTGGAGCAGTGGACATGCTTCCTTCTGGACTGGTGGTGGGGCAGTGGACATGCTTCCTTCTGTACTGGTGGTGGGGCAGTGGACATGCTTCCTTCTGCCAGCCACTCAGACGGCCACACCAGACAGGACAGTGGTGACATGACGGTCCAGACAGGACAGTGGTGACATAACAGTCCAGACAGGACAGCGCGTGTCCACTGCGTAGTGGATTCCGTTATCCGGACGTTACATCAGCCGCCGTGCTCCGGAGAAGGATGACACGACGGGCGGCGTCTGACCAACATCTCCACCGGGCCCCGATAGGTAACGGCAGTCGGCGCCTCCCCTTCCCCGACTCAGGTGGCCGGACAAGGAACAATAGGGGCGACTGCAGAGTCCACAGCCACTGCGCAGCGCACTGTGTCCGCCGCCGAGTTAGCTGCAAACTACGCACCACCAGCCGCCGAGGTAGCTGCAAACTACGCACCACGCCGGTCAGATCAATACCTGCAGCTGCGGGGGGAGGAGCCGCGCCGACCACAGCCAACATAGAGATGCAACTATTTCTGAGAAACAGCAACCGGCACCGGCACCGCCGCCGCTCATACATGAGTTGGCACCGGCATCAAGCTCGGCCACATGGGGCAGCCAGGCTCGGCAACCAGCAATCTGCAGGTCTATTTCATTATACATTAAACAATATTTTAACCAAAAAAATTCATGCTGAGCCCGGCATAAGACAGGCAAGCCTAAATTCAGACACAGCTTCAGACCCGCCGGACCTGAATCTCCGTGGTCCTGAATTTGTATCTTTGGACCTTACCTCGAAAATGCTTGCGGTCGTGCCAAAGCCTCAGTGTTTGTCCGAGAGATTTGACACTTACAGAATTTCTTTAGATCAAAAGTACCTACAGTACCTTTATCTCGGATTTTGCATATTGGTGACCTAAGGGGGAGTCAATTTCGTGACCTCCCAATATAAGTCGATAAGAAAATATACAAATTATTCCTATTCAAATAATGTGCATTAGATCAGGCCAATTATGTCAAAATCATGTCATTTGAGCTCATTCTTGATGGCCCAGGAACAATTATTGATCGGTGACCTAAGCAAGGACAGCTGGGGTCATCTGAGGTCATCTGAGGTCACCAGCACTTTTTGATCAATAACTTTTGATACAATAAAGATAGAGACGTGGCAATGATACAGGGGTACCCCTGCACACCCCTGCGCAGAAGCCACAGGCGCACTCATTCTGCGCCCAGGGTTCGAGCTGGGCGCGCCGCAGACGCACCAGGACTGAGGAGCAGCACATTACCAGCCTCAGGAGACACCTGCTGATGCCTTCAGACACCAGCGGTATCGGTATCACTGTACGCGGGACATGCACGCAATGTCCTGCTACTTCTCTGAAATGAAAGGCACCCAACTGGTGAGCAGCAGCCGCACACAGAAATGTTGACAGGCATGGCAGCGCCCCTATGGAAAATAACGTAACAGACCGAAGGATATGACTTTTTTCGTGGAGAATGCGCCTATTGATGCGCCGACAGAACCTTGAAGTGCACCACGAACCAGAGGAAGGCGTCCAAAATCCGAAGAGGTCGCCTCAAACCCATAGAGGGCGTCCTCAATTCTGAAGAGGGCGCCCCGATGCCCGAAAAGCACCCTCGAATTTCGGAAAGTCGCCCTCGAATTTCGGAAAGTCGCCCTCGAAACTCGCAAGAGCGCCTTCAAACGCGATAATGTGCACCCTGAATCTGAAGAGAGCACCCCCGAACCCATGGAGGCCGCACCCAAATCATAGCACTGCCAAAATTATTTTGGTGTTACAATAATGAGATATTTTGGCGCGACACTGCATTTTTTCACAGACAACTTGTCCGCCCCTCCTGACCATGGCGCTGCCGTCAGTCAGTCAATCCACTGCCAGAGCCGAGAAATGGGCGCCTCGGGTCTGTTGCTCCTATAGGAAAATCCTGCATCCACCGCCGGCAAACAGGTGACCAGCGACCCGCCGTCAGACTGCTGGGTGACGTCCTTTGACCGGCCTCTCCACTCTCACGACCACTGGCCATCCACTGCCAGAGGGAGGTCCGGCCCGACACTGGCCATCCACCGGGCCCGGCACTGGCCATCCACTGTCAGAGGGAAGGTCCGGCCCGACACTGGCCATCCACTGCCAGAGGGAGGTCCGGCCCGACACTGGTCATCCACTGCCAGAGGGAGGTCCGGCCCGGCACTGCGCCATACCACTGTCAGAGGGAAGGTCCGGCCCGACACTGGCCATCACTGTCAGAGGGAGGTCCGGCCCACACTGGCCATCCACTGCCAGAGAGGTCGGCCCGGACCCTGGCCCAGTCCACTGCCAGAGGGAGGTCCGGCCCGAGGCACTGGCCATTCACTGCCAGAGGTAAGTCCGGCCCGACCACTGGCCACTCCCACTGCCAGAGGGAGGTTCCGGCCCGCACACTGGCCATCCACTGTCAGAGGGAGGTCCGGCCCCGGCAATGAGCCATCCATGTCAGAGGAGGTCCGGCCCGACACTGGCCATCCACTGTCAGGAGAGAGGTCCGGCCCGGCACTTGTCCATCCACGCCAGAGGAGAGGCTCGGCCCGACCTGGCCATCCACCGTGTCAGAGGAAGCGTCCGCCCGACACTGTCATCCCACTGTCAGAGGGAGTCCGGCCCGACACTGGCCATCCACTGTCAGAGGTAGGTCCGGCCCGACACTGGCCATCCACTGCCAGAGGGAGGTCCGGCCCGACACTGGCCATCCACTGTCAGAGGGGGAGGTCCGCCCGGCATGGCATCCCACTGTCAAGGGAGGGTCCGGCCCGACACTGGGCCATCCACTGTCAGAGGGAGGTCCGGGCCCGACACTGGTCATCCACTGTCAGAGGGAGGTCCGCCCGACACCTGGCCATTCCCACTGTCAGAGGGAAGGTCCGGCCTCTGGCACTTGGCCATCCACTGTCAGAGGAGGTCCGCCCGACAGCTGGCCATCCACTGCCATCCCAGAGGGAGGTCCGGCCCGACACTGGCCATCCACTGCCAAGAGGAGTCCGGCACCGGCTTCGGAAAGTCGCCTCGAAAACTCGCAAGAGCGGCCCTTCAAACGCGATAAATGTGCACCCTGAATTGGAAGAGAGCACCCCCGAACCCATGGAGGCCGCACCCAAATCATAGCACTGCCAAACATATTTTGTGTACAATAATTGAGCATATTTTGGCGCGACACTGCATTTTTCACAGACACTTGCCCCCTCCTGACCATGGCGCTTGCCGCAGTCAGCAAATCCCCTGCCAGAGCCGAGAATGGGCGCCTCGGTCTCTTGTTGTCTTTATAGAAAAATCCTGATCACCGCCGGCAAACAGGTGACCAGCGACCCGGCCTCAGACTGCCTGGGTGACCGTTCCTTTGACCGCCTCTCCACTCTCACGACCACTGCCATCCACTGCCAGAGGAGTCCGCCCGACCACTGCCATCCACTGTCAGAGGAGGCCGCCCGGCACTGCCATCCACTGTCAGAGGGAGTCCGGCCCGGGCACTGGCCATCCACTGCCAGAGGGATGTCCGGCCCGACACTGGCCATCCACGTCAGAGGGAGGTCCGACCCGGCACTGGCCATCCCACTGTCAGAGGACGTCCGGCCCGACAACTGCCATACCACTGTCAGAGAGGTCCGGCCCGACACTGCCATCCACTGCCAGAGGGAGTCCGGCCCCGAACTGCATCCACTGCCAGAGAAGTCCGGCCCCACACTCATCCACTGCCAGAGGAGGTCCGGCCCGACACTGCCATCCACTGTCAGAGGAGTCCGCCCCGGCACTGCCATCCACTGTCAGAGGGAGAGTCCGGCCCGACACTGGCCATCCACTTGTTCAAGGAGGTCCGCCCGACACTGGCCATCCACTGTCAGAGGAGGTCCGGCCGCACTGGCCATCCACTGTCAGAGGAGTCCGCCGCGACACTGCCATCCACTGTCAGAGAGGAGGTCCGCCCACACTGGCCATCCACTGCCAGATGGAGTCCGGCCCGACACTGGCCATCCACTGTCAGAGAAGTCCGGCAAAACCGGCACTGGCCATCCACTTCAGAGGAATCCGCCCGACACTGCCACCCGCCCAGAGGGTCGGCCCAGCACTGCATCCACTGCCAGAGGATCGTCGGCCCGACACGGCCATCCCACTGTCAGAGAAGGTCCGCCCGACACTGCCATCCACTGTCAGAGTAAGTCCGCCCGACCACTGCCATCCACTGCCAGAGGGAGTCCGGCCCGACACTGGCCTCCACTGCAGAGAAGGTCCGGGCCGGCACTGGCCATCCACTGTCAGAGGAGGTCCGCCCGACCACTGGCCATCCATCTTCAGAGATGAGGTCCTCCCGGCACTGCACATCCACTGTCAGAGGAGGTCCGCCCACACTGGCCATCCACTGCCAGAGAGAGGTCCGGCCCCGACACTGGCCATCCCACTGTCAGAGGAGATCCGCCCGCACTGCCATACCACTCAGAGGGAAGTCCGGCCCGACACTGCCATCCACTGCCAGAGGGAGTCACGCCCAGCACTGCCATCCACTTCAGAGAGTCCGGCCGGACACTGCCACCACGTCAGAGGGAGGTCCGGCCCGACACTGCCATCCACTTAGAGGGAGGTCGGGCCCAGACAACTGGCATCCCTTCAGAGGGAGGTCCGCCGAACTGGCCACCATGCCAGAGGAAGCCGGCCCGACACTGGCATCCCACTGACAGAGGGAGTCGGCCACACTGGCCATCCATGCAGAGGAGTCCGCCGACACTGCCATTCCACTTCGAGGAGTCCGCCCGACATCCATCCACTGTCAAGGGAGGTCCGCCCACACTGCCATCCACTGTTCAGAGGAGCCGCCCGGCACTGGCCATCCCACGATGTCAGAGGAGTCCGCCACACTAGGCCATCCCACTGTCAGAGGAGTTCCGGCCGACACTGGCCAATCCACTGTCAGAGGGAGGTCCGGCCCCGGCACTGCATCCACTGTCAGGGGAGTCCGGCCCGACCACTGGCCATCCAACTCAGAGGGAGTCCGGCCCAACACTGGCCCCACTCCAAGGAGTCCGCCGGCAACTGGCCATCCACTGTCAGAGGAGTCCGGCCCGGACACTGGCCATCCACTGTCAGAGGAGGTCCGCCGGACACTGCCATCCACTGTCAGAGAGAGGCCGGCCCGCACTGGCATCCACTGCAAGGAAAGTCCGCCCGACACTGGCCATCCACTGTCAAGGGAGGTCCGCCGACACGGCCATCCCTTCAGAAGAGAGGTCCGGCCCGACACTGGCCATCCACTGACCAGAGGGTGCCGGCCCGGCACTGGCCATCCACTGTAGAGGAGTCCGGACCGGCACTGGCCACACTTTCAGAAGGGTCCGCCCGCACTGCCATCACTGCCAGAGAGGTCGCCGACACTGGCCACACTGTCAGGGGAGGTCCGGCGCCCACTGGCCATCACGTCAGAGGAGTCCGGCCCGACACTGCCACCACTGTCAGAGAGTCCGGCCCGACACTGGCATCATGCCAGAGGAGTCCGGCCCGACACTGGCCATCCACTGTCAGATGAGAGTGCCGGCCCGGGCACTGGCCATCCACGTCAGAGGGAGGTCCGCCCGACACTCCATCCACTGTCAAGGGAGGTCGCGGCCCGACACTGGCCATCCACTCCAGAGGAGGTCCCCAGGCACTGGCCATCCATGCCAGAGAGGTCCGGCCCGGCACTGGCCATCACGCAGAGAGATGTCCGCCCGCACTGGCCTCCAGCTGTCAGAGGGAAGTCCGCCAGCACTGGGCCACCACTGCCAGAGGGAAGTCCGCCGACACTGCCATCCACTGCCAGAGGAGTCCGGCCCACCACTGCCATCCACAATGCCAAAGGTAGGCCGGCCCGACACTCCATCCACTGCCGAGGAGGTCCGGCCCGCACTGCCGCCACTCCAGAGGGAGGTCCGCCGACACTTGGCCATCCAATGCACAGAGGCAGGTCCGGCCCGACACTGGCTCACTGCCAGAGGAGTCAAATACGGCCGACACTGCCATCACTTCCAGAGGGTAGTCCGGCCCGACACTGCCAATTCCAATGCCAGAGGGAGGTCCGCCTCACACTGACCATCCAACTCCAGAGGGAGTCGGCCCGACACTGCATCCACGCCAGAGGGAGTCCGGCCCGACACTGCCATCCCACTGGCCAGAGGAGGGTCGGCCCGACAACCTGGGCCATCCACTGTCAGAGGAGGTCCGGCCCGGCCACTGGCTCATCCACTGTCAGAGGAGTCCGGGCCCACACTGGCCATCCACTGTCAGAGGAGTCCGGCCCGGCACGGCCATCCACTGTCAGAGGACGGTCCGGCCCGACACTGCCATCTACTTCAGGAGGATCCGCCGACACTGCATCCACTGTCAGAGGATGCCGGCCACACTGGCCAGTCCACTGCCAGAGGAGTCCGCCGACACTGGTCATCCACTGCCAGAGGAAGCCGGCCCGACATGGGCCATCCACTATCAGAGGGCGGGTCCGCCCGACCACCTAGCCATCCCACTGTCCAGAGAGGTCCGCCCGGCAACTGCCATCCACTTGCCAGAGAGAGTCCGGCCCGACACTGCCATCCACGCCAGAGGGAGGTCGGCCCGGCACTGGGCCACCACTGTCAGAGGAGGTCCGCCCACACTTGGCCCATCCACTGTCAGAGGAGCCGGCCCGACCACTGCCACCACTGTCAGAGAAGGTCCGCCCGACATGGCATCGACTGTTCAGAGGAGTCCGCCCGCACTGCCACCACTGCAGAGAGGTCCGGCCCGCACTGGCCATCACTGCAGAGGGAGTCCGCCCGGCACTGCCATCCACGCAGAGGGAGTCCCGGCCCGACACTGGCCACACTGCCAGAGGGAGTCCGGGCCCGAACTGCCACCACTGTCAGAGAGGAGTCCGGCCGGCCACTGGCCATTCACTGTCAGAGGGAGGTCCGGCACACGACACTGGCCCATCCACTGCAAGGAGGTCCGCCCGGCACTGGCCATCCACTGTCAGAGGGAGGTCCGGCCCGACACTGGCCATCCACTGTCAGAGAGAGGTCCGGCCCGGCACTGGCCATCCACTGTCAGAGGGAGGTCCGGCCCGACACTGGCCATCCAACTTCAGAGGAGAGGTCCCGCCCGACACTGCCATCCACTGCCAGAGGGAGTCCGGCCCGACAATACCATCCACTGCCAGAGGGATCCGGCCCACACTGGCCATCCACTGCCAAGGAGGTCCGGCCCGACACTGGCCATCCACGTCAGAGGAGTCCGCCCGACACTGGGCCATCCACTGTCAGAGGAGAGGTCCGGCCGCACTGCCCAATCCACTGTCAGAGGGAGGTCCGGCCCGACACTGGCCATCCACTGCCAGAGGGAGGTCCGGCCCGGCACTGCTGCGGCACATATCGGTGAGGTCACGGGGGCTGCGGTTAACACAGCTCAGCACAGTTACCAACGCACTATGGCACGTTTTCCAATCTAGCGCCCATAAATGCAAAAGACAAATTTCAGAATTTGGCGATTAAACCTGCCTGAATTATAAAAAATGCCTGAATTTTTCGAAAGCAATAACCTTTGTGTATGCAGCTCATGCTTTCCTAATAATTGGTACTGGAAATGAAGAAAATTAAGCCAAGCCGATTTGTGCTTAACTGGCGCGACAACCCCTGCCATAGTTATATGTCTATCGGAAATTATTGAACAAGGAGGGGTGATTGAATGCATACCATTGTTAAGTGTATCAGGTGTCCGCGTCAAAAGTGTACTCATGTTGTTAAATCGCGATTTTTAACCACACGTGCTACATTTTTGAAACTGCACAAGCAAAGTTGTTGGGAGGGATGAAACCCCTTAACTGAATAAGATCCTACACCCTGCTTCAGAGGTCACCAAAGGTCACGATTACATTTATTTCCAGAAAGTGTTTAGTGAATAACTTTTGATCGTGGTTAAACATAGAGCAATAATTTAAACAGCTTCTTTAATCTCATCAGTTGGCTGCAACATATCTTAATGGTGATCTGGTTAGGTTAACTTCAAAGTTGGACCTCAGGTCGAGGTCATTTGGTGGCCCAGGTAGACCATATTGCATATGGGCGGGGGGGGGGTGTCTTGACGAGGCAAGCACAGTGGTATCATTTGCACGTATCTATCTTCATTATATCAAGAGTTATTTAGAAAAAGTGCTAACATGCATGGCGGATCCAGAAAGGGGGGGGGGATAATTTAGGGTCATACCCCCAACCACCAGAAATAAGCGCAAAATTGACACAGAATGATATAGAAGAATATCTAAGCAACTTTTACTAAGGAAAGTTTTTTAAATCGGCTATCAATTCACAGCTAGCGAAATCCAATGGGTTTTTCAGAATTGCGTGAGACTTTTTCCCACACGCACCAACCACCCCACCAAAACATCGTTTGGATCCGCCAGTGAGTGCTGGTGACCTCAGATGACCTTAAATGCCCGTGCAGAGGTCACCGAGAAACACTTGTAAGTTGCACCTGGGTCATCAGGAAAGAGGTAAAATGACATGATTCTGAAAAATACATATTTTCCCTGAAAAGGAAGCATTTGTATATTTTCCCATCGAGTTAAAAAAGGAAAGTCACGAAATTGACCTGCCCTTAGGTCACCGATATGCCAAATCCGAAATATAGGTATTGTAGACATATTGACCTCATGAAATCCTGTGTCAAATATCTCGAACAAACATTCGAATTTTGGCTCGACTACAAACATTTTTTGAGATGAGATCACTTGACGTGACCTGTTGACCTGGCCAGAGATGACCTGAGGTCAACATATTAAGCGCTTCCATTTAAAATATATAATTTTCCGGAAAATTGCATGCTGTTTTGAAGTAAAGACCTTCGTTTTCGTGTTTATTATTTGTCAGCGAGAGAGTTTAGCGGGTTTTCTTGTACACATAATGTTTTAAGACAATCTGCTCAGCCGTTCCTGAGATATAAAATAGGGGTGTGCACGTGCGCACGTGCAGTGACGTCCCACCCCTGACTTCTGATAAACAGGCGGCTGATGGGTCCCTATCCACACACAAAATTTGCGCACAATCTGCCCAGCCGTTGCGGAGTTCTAGTGATACAACACTTTTCGACACCTATCACGCGCCACGCAAATTGGTAGTCGTCCACGTGAGTCGGCACTGGTCCCAAACAGGGTAGGGTGGATGGGGCTACTCAGCAAAGAATCCCGCTTGTCAATCAGACGTGGGGTTGCAGAGATATGAGCCACTCAAAAGCGTCGCCACGGGCCGAGTGAAGCCTGCTGGCTTTTGCCGGCCAGATACCGGCGACCCTTCCGGAAAAAGTAGGATCCAATCCTACTTTTCTTTCCGGTCCGGAAACGCCGGTCTGCCGGCGTCAGGGATGATGGCTGACCGGCCGCGGGATGTCCATCATCCCCGGTTCAGACTGACGACGGGTTTCCGACCCGGAATTCGCAGGTTTTCCGGCCCGGCAAGCCGTTTTTTTCCGGTCCAGAAAGTCAGTGAGAACCGGACTTTACACATATGTCCCTAATGGAAGCCGCAAAGGTCAAGTAGCAATTAATGCACGCTAGAATTGGAAATGTCCCATAGTGAAACGGTTACATTTGGACGCCTTATGTTGGACTCCCTCGCACGTCCGGTTGATGGACCAGGAGCTGCAGATGGTGACAGACAGTGCGACATTCGGGACGCGCATACTCCCTCGCACGTCCGTGATTGACCAGGAGCTGCAGTCGTGACAGACATGGCCGAATCATTTTGACGCCTTATACTCCTCCACTGTCCGGTTGAATGACCAGGAGCTGCAGAGTGACAGACAGTGGCGGATCATTTCGACGCCTGTATACTCCCTCGCACGTCCGTTGAGACCAGAGCTGCAGATGGTGACAACAGTGCATCATTTGACGCCTTAACCCCGCGCACGTCGTTGATGGACCAGAGGCTTAGATGTGACAGACAGTGGCGGGACATTCGGACGCCTATACTCCCTCGCACGTTCCGTGACCTAGACCAGGAGGCTGCAGTGTGACAGACAGTCTGATTCATTCGACGCCTTATACTCCCTCGCACGTCGTTCGATGGACCAGGAGCGTGCAGGTGTGACAGCGACAGTGGCGGATCATTCGGACGCCTTATAAACTCCCTCGCAGCGTCCGGTCTGATGACCAGAAGCTGGCATGGTGACAGACAGTCAGATCCTCACCCTTAACTCCCTCGCAACTCCGTTGATAGGACCGGAGCGCAGATAGTGACAGACCAGTGGCGGCATCATTCGGACGCCTATTTACTCCCCTCGCACGCTGTGTGAAGGACCAGGAGCCTGCAGTTGTGACAGACAGTCGGATCATTCGGACGCCTTATACTCCCTCGCACTCCGGTTGCATGGGACCCAGATCTCAGGGAGTGAACAGACCAGTGGCGGATCATTCGGACTCCTTATACTCCCTCGCACGTTCCGGTTGTAGACCAGGAGCTGCAGTGGACAGACAGTGGGGGGCCCGGGGTTCAATTCGGACGCCTTTACTCCCTCGCACGTTCCTGTTGATGGAGCAGGAGCTGCAGATGTGACAACATGGCGAGATCATTTGGACGCCTATACTCCCTCGCCACTCCGGTTGACTGGACCAGGAAAGCCTGAGATTTGACAGACATGCGGATCATTTCGACGCTCTCTATTACTCCCTCGCCACTCCGTTGATAGACCAGGAGCGCAGATGGTGACCACGACAGTGGCGATCATTTGACGCCTTATTACTCCCTCGCACGTCCGGTGATGGACCAGGAGCTGCAGATGGTGACAGCAAGTGCGATCATTCGGACGCCTGTATACTTCCCTGCGCAACGTCCGGTTGATGGACCAGAGCTTGCAGCTGGTGACAGAAGTGCGGATCATTCGGAACCCGTATACTCCTCGACGTCGGTTGATGGACCAGAGCTGGCAGATGGTGACAACAGTTGCGGATCATTCGGACGCCTTATACTCCCTCGCACGTCGTGATGGACCAGAGCTCAGGAGGGACAGCCAGGCGATCATTCGGACGCCTTATTACTCCCTCGCAGTCCGGTTGATGGACCAGGCAGCTGCAGGTGTGAACAGACAGTGGCCGATCCAGAAAATCTTCAAGGAGGGGGCCACCAATTGCAGTGGTGCCCCTACCTATACCCAAATCTGAAAACTCGATGGATTTGGTCCACTATATTTTTGAGGGTGCCCCTATTTCAGCATTTTTTAATTTGAAAAATGTTAAGGACCCCTCAGGTCAGCAGAGTGCCCCCCTCAGCCGGCCAGAGTGCCACCTGAGGCGGCTAGAGTGCCCCTCAGGCGACAAGAGTGCCCCTCAGGCGACAAGAGTGCCCCTCAGGCAACAAGAGTGCCCCCTCAGGCAACAAGAGTGCCCCCTCAGGCGGCCAGAGTGCCCCCTCAGGCGGCCAAAGTGCCCCTCAAGCTCGAGGCCCAAGGGGGGTGGGCATGGCCCCATGCCCCCCCCCCCCTCTGGATCCGCCACTGGTGACAGGATGGTCTCTATCCACCCTCTGCCGGCGGCTGAGACAGGCTCTCTATCAGAAGGGACGAGACGCAGGCCGCAGGGTGACAGCTACACGATGGTCTGCCGCACACTCTGCCTACCACGGGATGACTCTCTGCAGAGGACAGTCGCGAAGACGACCGCCCCTCAGCGCCTACGAACCACCGGCTGGGAAAGACTGTGAAGGAGGCGGTAGCGGAGGCTCGGACCACGGCCGTGGGACTGAATTGTGGACACATCCCTCGCACTCATGGTGGTCAGCGCGAGTCGTCATCAGTCTGTAACTGGGGACCGGTGGCCGGTGCCAGGTGGTCAGTCATATGCAGCTGCCGTCACTGTGAATGCCGGGACGCTGCCGGCACTGTGCGTTGACTGAGAGACGGCCAGATGCTTTGGGGTTAGGTTAGGTTAGCAAAAGACCGTTTCTGCCCGTTTGGACCATTGTGCAGCCATGGAATGAAGGACAAGGGGTAAAGTGGGTCAAAATGGAACGCTGACCGGGCAGCCGCCCCATAGACAGACCCTTCCCCGCAGGACGAAGCTGCGAGGACGGCCCTCGCCATGCCGACGGCCACCACTCCCGGGGAACGGCTCGAGGGCCGTCACTTGCCCGGTGGTCAGCGGACATCAGACCCGGGATGACGTTGGCGTGACGGAGGATGGAGGAGCGGCAGTCGAGAGGATTATAAGGTGGATGTCGGCCAGTATCATCACGCTCCCTCCAGTATCATCACACAATCTGCCGGCTCCCCTCCGCGGCGGGCCTGTACTGACCGAACATTAGTGGCGCGAGGAGGTGACAAGTGACAACGACCGAGGCCGTGCTGCTCCACTGACCGGCCGCTGGTGACACCCGCCTGTGGCAGGTGGGCACTGATGACCCAGGGGGACATACAACAACAGCATCTCACCGGCGGCACGGTCTGCGGCAGCCGGCTCTGCTGATCAGAGTGACGTCACTGGATATGACGTCACACAGAGCGGCGGCGGCGGCGGCGTGTCTAGGTGCCGGCGGAGGTGCGCCTCAGGGGCGTCTGAGAGATGGACGGACGGCGGACCCGCAGCACAGCAGTCTCTGGAACAACACACACACATACATACACAGCGGTCAGCGAGGGGAGCACCGGTGATCAGGCGATTAAGATAGATAGTGATATAAGAGTGTATCTATCGCAAGCTTCCGAAAATCCTAACAAAAAGCAGTATACAGCAAAGCATTATCTATCGTAAGTACTCGAAGACAACACGCACCAGGGTAGAGGATAAATGTCTGCATGTTGTCTTATGAAGCAGGAATCACAATGGCTTCAGGGGCTCCGCCACCGGGGGGGGGGACGGGGGGACGTGTCCCTCCAACATTTTCGGATTTTAACATTAGGTCTATGGGCGTTGCATGGAAAGAATGGACTTCAGAATGCCTCCCTCCAACTTTCGGGAGGTGGCGTCGCACTTGAATGGCTTCACCATAATCGAGAGAATATCGTCTGTCGTCGTCTGAGTCAGGTGAATCGAGTGTCGTCTGACTGGAGTCGATGACACCCACACCGACACAGCACACGCACACAGGCTCTTCCAATTGTAAGTTAGATGATGCTGACAAAACTTGAATAGTCAAGATAGTCCAGTCAAGAAGTAATCTGAATAAGGTGACAGTGGGCTGGCAGAAGCGTCAGTTTAACACGTGAGGTACCACTCGGGCGACTTCAGGACTGCAACAGCGGCCGTGGCCGGCGGCAGCTGGCCTGGGCCCCTCACCTGGGAGTCGGCCAGCCTCCTCCAGAGCAGCTGATAGTCCCTCACCTGGCAGTCGGCCAGCCT
>VOPJ01004417.1:0-14740 GCA_014673585.1 Semibalanus balanoides
GCGAAAGAGTGTTTCAAGCGCATTGCAGTGTTTTTTTTCTCGATTCGCTCCTAGCTATGTTAGTTACTGAGCTAGCCCGGATTATGTGAAGCAATGCTCAATTTACTCGAAATATGGGAAATGTGACCTGTTTTGACCTCTGGTGGACTTCCAATAAATTGACTGAGTAAAAATAGACTGAGTAGTTTCTCTAGTACTCGTTCACGGCCTACCTCATGGCGTTTTCCGCTTCTCGCTACGTTGCGTAGTTTTCGAGATCTCTGGGGGGCCGGTTATCCGCCCCCTCCCGTCGGTTCGAAGTTGGCTCAGACCCCCGTCGGTGCGCGGGTTAAGAACAGCCCGTTCGATTCCCGACCCAATAAGCGTGTTTTACTGGTTGTATTCTCTGCTGACTCTCCTCTGTGATATTCACTGTCAGGTTCGCAAACGCATACCATAAGCAATGCACTTGTTTCGGGAGATAGACCAAACAAGAAATGCTCACCTGTGATGCTGAGGTCCTACGTACCGACTGCCGACCGTGACAGATTTTGCGGGAGCGTACTCGTAGACACAGACTTCCTCATATTGAAGCGCCACCACGCCCCAACACTATGCGCCTCCATCTCCGGTGCCTCCGTCCACGGTCATAGAACATGGCTCCGTCCGCCCACGGTCATAGAATACCGTGCGCCGACCGCCGGCCCGCCGCGTCCCGCCTCGGCCCACCGCCAGTGGCGGGTCACGTGACCCTGCGTCGGGTCAACTGCCACGGGCGGCGCCAGGCAGCCGCAGCCGGGCGGCGCCAGGCAGCCGCCGCCCATAACACAATATTGTGACGCATGTTTTGTTTCTAGAGACAGTGTTGTACTGCTCGTGACTAACAAGGGGTGAGTATGTTCAGCACTGCAGAGGAAGCAGAAGTGGTCCGTGGTCGTGTGAGTGTTGTGAGTGGTCCGTGGTCCGTGTGAGCCTATGTGCCGTGTGTTCACCTGTACGGTACGGTGTTTGTTGCGCTGCACCACAGTGATCCAGCGGTGAGGCTACCTGTACGGTACGGTGTTTGTTGGCGCTGCACCACAGTGATCCAGCGGTGAGGCTATGTGCCGTGTGTTACCTGTACGGTACGGTGTTTTGGTTGCGCTGCACCACATGATCCAGCCGTGAGGCTATGTGCCGTGTGTTTACCTGTACGGTACGGTGTTTGTTGGCGCTGCAACCAATGATCAGCTGTGAGGCTGATGTGGCCGTGTGTTCACCTGTACGTACGGTGTTTGTTTGCGCTGCACACCAGTGATCCAGCTGTGAAGGTTATGTCCCGTGGTGTTTCACTGTACGGTACGGTGTTTGTTGCGTCTGCACCACAGTGATCCAAGGGTGAGGCTTATGTACCGTGTGTTCACCTGTACGGAAACGGTGTTTGTTGCGCTGCACCACAGTGGATCCAGCGGTGACAGGCTATGTTCCCGTGTGTCCACTGCACGGTACGGTGTTTTGGTTGCGCTGGCACCCACATGATCCAGCCGTGCCTATGTGCCGTGTTGTTCACCTGTACGGTACGGTGTGTGTGCGCTGCACCACAGTGATCCAGCGGTGAAGGCTATGTTCCCGTGTGTTCCCTGGGTACGCGTGTTTGGTTGGCGGCTGCACCACAGTGTATCCGCGTGAGGCTATGTGCCGTGTGTTCACTGTACGTACGGTGTTTTGTTGCGCTGCCACCACAGTGATCCAGCGTGAGGCTTATTGCCGTGTGTTCACTGTAGGTCGGTGTGTTGCGCTGGCACCACCGTTGATCCAGCGGTGAAGGCTATGTGCCGTGTGTTCACCTGGTACGGTACGGTTTTGTTGCGTTGCACCACAGTGATCCAGCGGTGAGGCTAGTGCCTGTGTTCACCTGTACGGTAGGTGGTTTGTTGCGCTGCACACAGTGATCCAGGGTGAGGCTATGTGCCCGTGTGTTCACCTGTACGGTACGGTGTTTGTTGCGCTGCACCACAGTGATCCAGCGGTAGGCTATGTCCGTGTGTTTACCCTGTAGTACGGTGGGTTTGTTGCGCTGCACACAGTGATCAGCGGTGAGGCCTATGTCCCGTGTGTTCACCTGTACGGTACGGTGTTTGTTGCGCTGCACCACAGTGATCCAGCGGTGAGGCTATGTGCCGTGTGTTCACCTGTACGGTACGGTGTTTGTTGCGCTGCACCACAGTGATCCCAGCGGTGAGGCTATGTCACGTGTGTTCACGGTCTCACGGTCGGTGTTTTGTTCGCTCACCACAGTTGATACCAGCGGTGAAGCCTATGTGCGTGGTGTTTCACCTGTACGGTACGGTTTTTGTTTGCGCTGCCACCACAAGTGATCCAGGGTGAGGCTATGTCCCCGCTGTGTTCACCTGTAAGGTACGGTGTTTTGTATGCGGCTGGCACCACAGTGATCCAGCGGTGAGGGCCTATGTCCCGTGTGTTCACCTGTAACGGACGGTGGTTTTGTGCGCTGGCCCACTGTGGATCCAGCGGTTGAGGCATGTGCCGTGTGTTCACTGTACGGTAACGTTTGTTGCGCTGCCCACAGTGGATCCAGCGTGAGGCTATGTGCCGTGTGTTCACCTGTACGGTACGGTGTTTGTTGCGCTGCACCACAGTGATCCAGCTGCTGGACGCCACCACCGGGAAGCCCGTCACAGACAAGCCGTTCACGCACAAGTGCGACGTGCTCGAGCTGGCCCTCGACCAGCACCTGCCGGCCGCTCAGAGGAAACTCGCCTTCGTCGACGCCAACAAGGATCTGTTCATGCTGACCACGCGCCGTGTTGGCGGAGCGCGCAAGGTGCTCAGGCTTGGTACGTGGTGCCTGCTGATCTGTTCAAAAGCAAACGTATTTAGGAACTCTTCTACGGATCCACGAAACCTCTAGATCTAATTTTGCAGAACTTCGGTACCATAGTCGTTCAAGCCGTTGGTGTTACTAATATTGCTGGTGTAGACAGAAATCACCCAAAATGCACCAGAAGCAACGTATTTATGCCACTAGTTGTATTATGACCGATCGAGTTTATGTCCCTATCAAAGTTGACGCATGCGTGCGTGCGTGTGTCTGTTCTAGTCGCGTTTAATGGCGTGTTTGTGTTGCAGGGATGATGGTGCACTCGTTGTGCTGGAGTGCCCAGGCGAACATGCTGGCCGGTCTGCAGGAGTCCCGGCTCTCTATCTGGTACTTTCCGGCCGTCATCTTTGTGGACAAGGAGCTGCTCACCAAGACGATCCTGCAGAAGGAGTCGGCGTGAGTGCTGAGTACTGAGACAGCTATCGGGGAACGGGACGGTAGGGGAGGGGACGGATGGGGTTTGATGTTACGGGATGGGAGGATACATTTTGGGGCAGAGGCGCACTCAGGTACATAAAATGGGAGGCGATATCCTCCGTCAAATTAGGCCCAACTTCAAATTAGTAAGTTGATAAGAGGCGCTCCGTTCATGGTGCCCCCCACGTTGTTTACCTGGATCCGTGTTGGATGAGACGGGGCGGTATGATGAGAGGGGACGTGGATGGGATGGGTCAGGTTGGAACCGGAACACCACGGAGCAGATGACCGGAAACGGGTAGGACGGGGCGGGGCTGGTGGGAAGAGACGAGACTGAGCTGACGGAAAGGGACCGGATGAAACACGAACAAAATGGAACGGAAACGTACGGGACTGTCAGGAAAGACAGAACACGGAACGGGACGGGCAGGAGAGACAGAACACGGAACGGGACGGGCAGGAGAGACAGAAACATGACGGGCAGGAGAGACAGAACCACGGAACGGACAGGGCAGGAGAGCAGAACACGGAACGGGAACGGGCAGGAGAGACAGAAACACGAACGGGCAGTGAGACAGAACACGGAACAGGGACGGGGCAGGAGAGACAGAACACGGAACGGACGGGGCAGAGAACAGAAACCATGCCACGGGCAGGAGAGACAGAACACGGAACGGACGGGCAGAGAAGACAGAACACGGAACGGGACGGGCAGGAGAGACAGAACACGGAACGGGACGGGCAGGAGAGACAGAACATGGGACGGGACGGAACTGGATACAGACGAGCTCGGGCCCGCTTGGTGACGCAACTGTCCAGCTGTCGTGCTGTCGTGGTCGTGCACTACCGAGTTTGCACTACTCTACCGTTCCAGACCGGTCAGGCGCTAGCTCTTTATGTATGTTGACCTGCAGCTCCCCATCTTCCAGAACTTTGGTGAAAAGGCGCCAATCGGTGTATCGATTCGTCCGGTAAGACCCCGTTGATCTATGGTTTGATTTATGCCGTAAAACCCATCGACCTGCCTGTCGACTAATTGTACGGTAAGAACATGTCGATGTATGTGGTAATTACCAGCCGCTTTGTGTGCTAATTACCCTGCCGCTTGGTGCGTTCTCTCCGTCAGTGACTTCGGTAAGAACCCGTCGATCTCGGCGTTCGGCGGTTCGCAGGTGTCACTCCGCCGCTCTGACGGGTGCCAGGTGGCCACCAGCATCTCGCCGTACCCCGCCGTACTGCACGGCTACGTCGCTCAGGAGAAGTGGGAAGACGCCGTCAGACTCTGCCGCTTCATCAAGGTACGGGACAACGCCGTCAGACTCTGCCGCTTCATCAAGGTACGACTGCCGGAACGGCGGCCAAAGGGTGTCAAGGTGTAATGTGCGTACTGCATAGGACAATGTGCCGCCAGAAACAGCGGTGTACGGGGTCAGAGGGGCCACGTGGTGCGGCGTCCACAAAGCTGCACAGATGCCAAATGAACAGCCCGACATGCAGGGGACGAATACTGCTGGGTTTTGTTATGAATGCTTGATCCTTTAGCTATGCTTTATTCAATGGTTGTATTCCAAGACGTGGGTGGGTAGATATGTGTTGCTAAACCGGCCTGTCTCGGATTTACTGTGATTATGTACAAGGAATGAGTCCTGATACCTGTCTATGTATTCCCCCTGGACAGTCTGCGGGGATGCCTGGCCGGTATGGCCGGTATGGCCGGTATGGCCAGTATGGCCACTGTGGCTCGCGAACTGACTATGTATTCCCCCTGGACAGTCTGCGGGGATGCCTGGCCGGTATGGCCGGTATGGCCGGTATGGCCGGTATGGGCCGGTATGGCCGGTATGGCCACTGTGGCTCGCGAACTGACTATGTATTCCCCCTGGACAGTCGGAGTCACTATGGGGCTGCCTGGCTGGCATGGCCACTGTGGCTCGCGAACTGGAGACGGCCGAGATCGCCTACTCCTGCATCGATCAGGCCGATAAGGTCGAATACCTCCGATACATCAAGGCAAGTCTGTGTTACTCACGTTCGTGTACAGTCTGTCTTTAAGTCCGAGTGTCCAACTGACCAGGACCGCGTTGCTGTGATGTATTGCCGAGTGCCGAACTGACGGGAAACTGCCGCTTTATGTTATGGTCGTTAGGAGCTGACTGTGTCTTCCAACCACCAAGAGCTGAATGTATGTATGTTTTGACCCCAGGAGCTGACTGTACGTTCTGACCGTCAGGAGCTGACTGTATCTTCTGACCGTCAGGATCTGACTGTACGTTCTGACCGTCAGGATCTGACTGTACGTTCTGACCGTCAGGATCTGACTGTATCTTCTGACCACAGGATCTGTCGTCTGCCGAGGCCCAGGCTGCCGAGCTGACTGTACGTTCTGACCGTCAGGATCTGACTGTATCTTCTGACCACAGGATATGTCGTCTGCCGAGGCCCAGGCTGCCGAGCTGACTGTACGTTCTGACCGTCAGGATCTGACAGTATGTACTTTTGACCGTCAGGATCTGTCGTCTGCCGAGGCCCAGGCTGCCGAGCTGACGCTCCTGGCCGGATCTCCGCTGGACGCTGAGGCCATCCTGATCCACACGAACCAGGTGTTCCGAGCCATCATGCTCAACATCCAGCTCTACCAGTGGGACAAGTCAGTACTTACCTCTGCCTGTCCACGGTGTTAAGTTGTAGTATATTATGGAACTTGTTAAGAAGATTGCATTGGGCAACAACCGACCACGCGTTCTATGTTTGCCCATGTTTGTAACGTTTTGCTAATACTCGGCGATCTAGCCAATAATTTCCGTTTCACGTGTGTATGGAGCGTGTTACTGAGCCCGAGGCTTGTTTCGCTCGGCATGGTACCGCTGTGCTGAATGTCTCTCTGCCCGACCCTGCCTGTCAGGGCGCTGGCCATGGCCGTCAAGTACAAGACGCACATCGACACGGTGATCGCCTTCCGTAAGAAGTACCTGGAGCGGTTCGAGAAGGAGGAGACCAACGAGCTGTTCCTGCAGTATAAGTCGGTGGGTGATGCCGCCGACTGCTGACGGCTGCCGGTCAAACGGCACTATTGTCTGGAAGTACGACGCTTCATCGGTTCTGGGCGTAGTTGTCGGGGTGTAGCGAAGGATGAAGAAGTTCACTCTAGGTATTCCGTGTACCCCTGTGGTGATACTGGCCTGTTATAATTGTGAGTGTGACTTATTCAGTATCCCTTTTGACCGTCACGTTGTACGTCGTTTTAAAATATCTAAGCATTATATCCGACGCATTCACTGTCGCTTGCCTTTGGAGCGTTTTGAGAGGGACGATAATCAGCTGTTCCTGGAATCACCTATGACCGACCCATCGCGTTCGAGAAACACAGTCATACTGTCTAAAGTATATCGATGCTACATACAGCTTCTCTCCGCCCTTTTATCCGCCGCCGACCCAACGCCGGCCCCGGGGCATCTGACCTAACACTCCGCTGGCGTCAGATGCTGACGGAGTCCAAGAGGAAGAAGCGGGAGCGGGAGACTGATGAGAATGAGGAGATCCAGGACATGACGGAGCAGCAGTAGCCGTCCACACTGCTGTCTGTCTGTATGTGTGTCGTGTGTGACGCCTGCTGCATGTTACTATAATCTTCCCAGTCTGTATGTGATGTCTTGTCTGCGTGCCATGGCACGATGTGTGTAGCCCGTGCCCAGCTGTTGCGTCGCAGTTGTGTGTCAGTGGTGGACACCTGCTGCCAGCACCGCTGCGTTGGTGACGCGGGTCAGCATGTGGCAGCAGCCCCCGCAGACTGAACCGGTCCAGCTGGTTGGTTCGCAGTGAGTGTCAGTGGGTTGGTCACACGTGAGCTGCCCAGCACCGCTGCTGGTGGACCGGAGTCAGCATGGTTGGCAGCAGCCGCAGACTGACGGTCCAGCTGTTGGTCGCAGTGTAGTAGCAGTGGTGGACACACTTGCTTGCCCGAGCACCGCTGCGTGGTGACCGCGGTCAGCATCGGGTGGCATCAGCCGCAGACTGAACCCGGTTCAGCTGATGGTCGCAGTGTAGTGTCAGTGGTGGACACGCTCTCCTGCCCAGCACCGCTGCGTGTGACCGAGTCAGCATGGTTGGCAAGCACCCGCAGACTGACGCTCCAGCCTGTTGGTCGCAGTGATGTCCAGTGGTGGTCACACTGCTGCCCAGCACACCGCTGCGTGTGTGACCGGGTCAGCATGGTGGCAGCAGCCCGCAGACTGACGGTCCAGCTGTTGGTCGCAGTGAGTGTCAGTGGTGGACACGCTGCTGCCCAGCACCGCTGCGTGGTGACCGGGTCAGCATGGTGGCAGCAGCCCGCAGACTGACGGTCCAGCTGTTGGTCGCAGTGAAGTGTCATGGTGGTCACTCTGCTCCCTTAGCTACCGCTGCGTGGTGACCGGGTCAGCATGGTGGCAGCAGCCCGCAGACTGACCGGTCTCCGTCGGCCGGCCGGCCTCCACGTGTCCGCTTCTCTCAGAGTTAGCACTGGCAGCGGAGAGAGGTGGCCGGCTGCCATCAGCTCCAGTGTGCATCGCTTGGTTCATCCTAGATCGTCTCTGACTGCTGTCCGGCCGGCCAGTCTGCACGTCCAGCGTGACTTCTGTGTCTGACGATAGCTGCGTCCCCCAGCATGCTCTCACGGCACCATCCCACCACCCTTTACTGATCTCTCTAGGCACCGCATGATATAACTGCTACTTAGGTCGGTTTCTAACAGCACCGCCACTCAACCAACATATCATTAGCTTGGCAGCACTGTACCATGATAGCTGGTGTATGCGCCAGCATATTATCCCGGTGGCTGCATTGTGTCGCTATCATGTTGTGCTGCATTGGGAGGGAGTAATTCAGTTCTACAGTCGTGTAGGGACAGTTCATCGAACACGTACGCTGTAATCAGTTCATCGAATCAGATGCATTCATAAATATCACAGATTACTTACAATATATAAGCCGTGTATATAGTTTTATACGATGCATTTTACTTGTGCTGGATTCGAAGTTCGAACATTGCAAATTTGCGTTGTAAAGCCAATATCTATAAGTCGGGTACTTTACAAATATAAATCGCATTCCTCGTCATCTTCCTAATCAGCCTCACCTGTACCTGAAATCATCTCTCCTGTCTTAACTTCACCTTAGTCCGTCGGTATTTCATCTCGGCGGATGAACCATGTCCGGAAACGTTGCCGTCGCGTCCCGGCCAATAATCCTTGTGTTCTAACGTGACCTCGTCTATCCTCCTGACCTGACCTGTCACGGCCTCACCTCACGATCTGACTTTCCACACCCTAACCTGACCTCACAACCTGCCCCGACCCGACCTGACCCTGCTAGACCCGACCCACCTCCTTCAGATGGACGCCGACTGGAACGCTATCATCGTGAAGGTACGGTTTATGATCGGACCCTGTCTGACCTTCCCCACTTCCACCAGATGGACGCCGACTGGAACAAGATCATCCTGAAGGTGCAGGTGAAATGCAATAAGTGATGCGGGTGGACTGCAGTCCTCGGTTTTGTGTCCTCCAGTCTGGTCTCCAACATCATACTTGGCTATCATGCTGGCCAGTTCTTTTTTTTTTTCGCTCAGTTCTTTGAGTCGCCAGCATCTCAACGCTCGTACTAGGTGCGAGGAGGGTAGAGGTGTGTTCGTGTATGCTGATCGAGTCGTGAGTGTTGTTTCTGAGTTTTTCGACACGGTGATTGAGGTTTCTTGAGTGACTCGTTAGGAATGTCATGGTGTTCTGAGTGACGAGTGTTTTCTGACGTTGACGAGGTGTATTCAGTTTAGATGTTGATTTTTGTTCTCTAATGTGTATAGTCTTTAGACTGATGGAAGAAGGCGTTGATTCTGAGTGATCACGAGTGTAGTGTCTTTTTTCTCTGTGGTCTCAATCTGACGAGGTGATTGAGGTGTATACATTTTTTCTACTTCGTTGAACGATGGTTATTGCGGTAACGTCTTGTACTCGGTTGTGTTTTGCTTGCAGAAAGTAGGTGCATATCGGTCTCCCTACCGAATCAGGGTTAGAATTTGTGTTCTGTAAGTGACGAGGGTGGAGGGTTCTGCTAAGTAGATCTCTTGTGACGAGGGAGAGGTGTTCTGTCAATGTCATTCGGAGGGAGAGTGTTTCTGAGTGACGAGGTGAGGTCTGAGTGACGATGTCTTTTAAACTCAGTATAGATTCATCTCATCAGAATTCGAGGTAGAAGAGTGTCTTGAGTATGACGAGGAAGGTAGGTGTTCTCGAGTGACGATGGGAGAGGTGTCCTCTTGGTAGGTGACGGAGGGTGACGGCTGTTTCTGAGTGACGGTTTTCCGAGAGGTGTTCTGGAGTGCGATATTTTGTGTGAGGTGTTCTGATGTGACGGAGGTTTGAGGTGTTCTGAGTGACGAGTGCGAGGAGGTGTTCTTGAGTGTCAATGGATGGAGGTGTTTCTGAGTGACGAGGGTAGTATGGTCCTCTGTTATTGACTTAGGGTTTAAGGCTGTTTCTGAGTGTGGACAATGGGGAGTTTTAGTGTTTCTGAGTCTCCGAGGTGAGAGTTTCTGATGGACGAGTTGTTGAGGATGTCTGAGTGACGAGGGTGAGGTGTTTGCCTTGTGAGTTCGACGAGGTCCGAAGCTTGTTTTCTGTGCCATTGATTTATGGAGAGGCGAGAGGCGATTTAAGCGGCGCAGATGTTGTTTGAGCGAAGCGGTTGTAAGAGTGGCGTTCACCGACATCTGCGATCTCCACATACACCTGAGAATGCCGAGCTGTGTGCGTCATGTCCGCCCAAGTCTAGCTAGTTCCCTCAGTTCTCGGGGCCGGAGTTTTCTCCTCGGCTGGTTCACGCATCCCCGGGTTATCAGTACAGCGCAGGACACCCTGCTATGGATACTAGCTGGCGGTGCCGCCGGTCACCATTTGTTGACTACCCCCACCACCGCCGTGTCCCAATATCACCAGTATCTGCCGGATCTCATTCCATGTCGCGGTCGCTGTCCGGCCGCCGATCGGACGCTGGTGCCCCAGTCACTCTGCAGTGGTCTGTCTCTGTTATGTGTGTGATAACACTCTGCCGGGTACCCTGCAGTGTCTGTGGTGAGATAATGACCGAGTGGCTGCCTGCTGCAGACCCAGACGGACCGATCGAGAGTAGGTCGATGCCTTGTTACGTGTACTGCACAAGAGTGCCGCGTGCGCATCTAGTCAGTCTCAGACATCTCGCACTTATTACTTGTAGCACTCATGTTAATAGCGGTGTCTGGTGTTGGTATAGTGGTCGCCTTTTCTCTCATGTGCCGGACGTTAGATATATTACGCTCCGCAATCTGGGGCAACCTGTAGACAAAAACTGATTTGAATCGAGCGATGTGCTACACGTTTCTTCTGTTCTGGGCATTTTTAGCTCGACTTAGGCACAATACCTGTGAGTCACTCCATCGGTGCGTGTTGTTATTGCTACACAAAGTGGAAGTCATTACTAATCACTTTGACTTGTATTTCCAACTTTCCATAAAACAGTCCGTTCCACAAATTATACGTCACTGGGTAGCATTCACCCTCGCGTGCCTTACAAGTCCAGGTCCATTACAAATAGAAGTGTACCAGACAAATTACACCTTAGTCACCCACCTGATAGAGTACAGTGATGTCAACACTCGACACATTATTGCTTCATTTAGGAACGCAGTGATGTTAGCGAAAATGACCAAATACAGCAGTAGTGGAAGTGAAGATGCGCTTTAACGTGCCTCACATTGCTCGTGATGAGACTTATCCTGTCCTCCGTCCCCACGGAAGATAACGGGAGATACTGTCGAAGTTGAATGCGGGCCTGGTCCTAATAATTCCGTTACCCTGGCCCGGTCTTCGACCAACAGGCTTCCCTCCAACAAAAAAAGCTTCAGGTGATGGGGATTGCTGTCCCGGAGAACCGAAGGGGCCAGCCTGTCTATTTGATGAGAATTGCTGTCCCGGAGAACCGAAGGGGCCAGCCTGTCTATTTGATGAGAATTGCTGTCCCGGAGAACGGAAGCGGCCAGCCTGTCTACGAATGCGGTGTGGCTGACTTGGTAACTGGGACGAGATACGCCGAGCAGATGTGGCCGTTGATGGACAGCCGGCGGGTGCAAAGAGAGGAGCGCTCCGGCTTTACAAGACACTCGGAGGGGGGCAAACAGATGCTGGAGAAGCCGCTAGGCAGAGTGCAGTCTGGACCACGGACTCCTGAAAACACACACATACATACATACGTCAGCCTGATGCAAGTCGCACCTGCTGGCAAGTTAACCAGAAGCCAGGGGCGGGATCCAGGGGCCACGGGGGCCATGCCCCCCCCAAAGGGGCCTGAGACTATCTGATGTGGCCCCCCCCCCCCCCCCCAAAAAAAAAAAGTCGGACCTAAATTGAAAATTTATCGTAAAAATTGCCTTTGCAGCCCAGTAAAAATCCAGCTTTTCACCCAGTCCAAAGAGCTTGAGAGAGGAAGAATTTTCGTGCGCCGCTTCGCGCCATGAGCATAAGTGGTTGGCAATTGGCCTTACTGAATTTTGAAAAATAGGAAAGCGAATAGGTACATTTAGTGTCTGGCAGAGCTCTCCCTGACCGGTGATTTACTGACCACATGTATACCACGCTTTAACTGATTTAGACAGATTTATCCACGCACCCCAGCATTTACTGACCACTGACCACGTCCCGTTCATCTAAGACCGTCCCTACGGTTACGTGAATTGTCTTCCCTTGTTTCTGGCGCGGGATCTCGATCTAGTGGTACCTCGATTCATCACAACGGTGCGGTCCGGCTATTGATTGCGCCCCACAAAATGTTGAAGTGCAGCGACGATGCACTCGGTAAGAGAGGGCTGCCCCCACACTTTCGCCAATAATGGTCAGGCGCTCACAGTCGATCGTGGTTCCGGCACCTGCTCAAGACACTTCTTGGTCCTTAGTAATTTCTGGCAATGCACTGATTTCCAAGCTTCATGGGGGCCCCAACTTTCAAAAATTGTGGCCCCCTATTTGAATAAAACAGTTGCAATGGTTGGCAAGATGCCTTCCTGAGGACGGTATAGATTGTACTTTCAAGTGGGCGACATTGGCCTTCAAGGTTTGCCATAATACGCTCCTTAAAGGTCGTAATAATACCTCGAGGGCGGGCAAATGGTTCTTAATGATGCCGGCAAAGACGGTCTTCTTGATACGGCAAAAGTTACTTTTCGGGGCGGCATAGATGCCTCCCCAAGGGCGGCAATTAATTGCATTTCTTGGCTGCTGCCTAAATGTTCCGAGCGGCAATAGTCTTCCAGTGGGCGTAGCCGGGACTCGCTGTTCCCATAGGGGGTCCCGGACTGATTCCAGGGGCCTTCAGAGGAGGCCCAAATGGAGATTGAAGGGGCCCTACCAATAACACATTTTGTAGAGGCCTTGCTTAGTTGCACTCATGTTATGACATCTGCTTTAGCGCCACTGGTTTACAAAAAAAAAACACGATTTTTAAGCAACGATATCGTGGAGCGCAGTGACAGCCTTTGTCTGGGGCTGGTTATGGATATACATTTTTTTGTCATTCTCGCCACCCCTCAATACTCTCCGGTGACGCCCCCTGCGAGTTGGGTATTGATAATAAAACGTGATTATTACTTAGCGTGTTGAATGCTACGCGCAAAGTGGTGTTCTGTGTTTTTAATGGTGATGTTTTAAGTGGGTTCTGTTTGAATGTGAATTTCGTTTCCCGATCTTTCTATACCTTTTTTATTTACCTAAAAAGTTTTTTGTTTTTCGAAAAAATGGTGTTTCCCGGAAAAAAAGAGATGTTTTTTCTGTTCTAAAAGGGTGTTTATTTCCCCCAAAAAAGTGTGATTTCCCCCTTTTTATTATCTCTATGTTCCAAATAAGGTGAGAAGCCCATACAACCGCGGAGAAAAAAATGGTTGGTTACCTTTTGCCAAAAAAAGTTGCCCCTCCCCCCCAAACCGAGCGGCCCGTGATCCCCCTGAACTCAGGAAAGCGCTTAAATTTAGAGTCGCTATTACAATCCAGGTGCATAGCTGAATGTATTTAGCTGAGCTGGGGCGGCAAAAAAGTTGGTAGAGGGCAATGTCCAGCATCTAGATCAACGTTTTAAAAAATAGCTTCAACTCAACATGATATAAAGGATGGTAAAAAAGAACTTGGTAAGGCAAACGCCGCACCGACAAATAGCTAACTCATCTCCATCGATGTTCGCGGCCCGTACGAAATGACTTGTATAGCCAACAGTGAAATTAACGTATCGCAAAATGATATATTATACAAAGGAGGCAAATATATCCTGTACAGTGTACAAGGCCATGTTTTATCGTGCTCGCTTTTTTCTAGTGCCAAATGCACATGGACACTGGAATCCCTCCTTCGCCAGTCAATGCTGCGTTTTCTAATTCGCAGCGTATGTGCTTACGCAGCTATACACATACCTTTCTTGACTGGGACGAGAGGGCCGGCCAAGGCGAGACGTCCCGTGACTCCGAGAGCTACTAGGAGACAGAGGCGGAGCATGGTGGCACTCTAGACAGTACGCTGGGCTGTAGCAGCTCAATGCGCCGTGCTGTGCTGGGCTGAAGCAGCTCAATGCGCCGTGCTGGGCTGTGCTGTGCTGTTCTGTGCCGGCCGGCCCAGTCCGTAATGGATGATGGTGTCATACGGGATCGCCTTATATTCCGTCGCCTGGTGCCCGGAGGCAGTACAGCTCAACTGAAGCGACATTACCTTCGTGGTATCATCATGCTGTCCTGTCATGTATCGAGCTTCCCAGAACTGTGAGATAAGCACCTCCCCCTCACGCCACAACAGCGGACGTTAAAACACCACGGTATTACCACGGTATTACCACCGGTGACGGCGCTGCTCCGCTCTCAACCGGCTTACAATCCGATCTACAGCACCTCATAACAAAGACTGATTCTAACCGCACGGCGATGTTCACGTTTGGAAAGGGGGAAATTAGTAGTTGTGTTTCTAATTATCATTTCCCAAAAATTCTCTTGGACCTAACAAGAACCAACTCCAACATACCAAACAGGAGGCATTTTGGTTGTCCCAAATATGACCCGATTTGTTGTTAGGTCCAAAAATGTCCAAGATTTTGACCGATTTTTAAACAGTTATCTGTAATAATATATATATAACATAGATTGAGCTGAGCGCGCAGTGAGAAGTTGTCCAAAAATGTATAAGCCTGACCGACCGATTACCGAATCGGTCACACATTTTTTTCGGTAAGCAAAATTTTGGTTACCGATTGACACCGCTAGTTCTTAGCACTGCTGGACCCGTAACATAGCAGGACCCATATCAGCCAAAACAACACAGTCAAATAAAGAAATGTGGTTTGAGAGCAAAACCCAAGAAGTTTAACAAATTTATAAAATCATCAGTGTTCGCATCGTTTAGCTTTTACTATAAATGTTTTTATGCAAAA
>VOPJ01004418.1:0-14737 GCA_014673585.1 Semibalanus balanoides
GATAAATTGAAGAAAAAATCGACTTTTTAAGTTAAAATAAACTTGATGTTTTTCCAATGAATTTTCAACAAATTGGTATTCAAAACATTGAAATGGACAAAAAAAAATATATTTAAACTGTTTTCACATAATCAATAAACGTTTCATAAAACCGTGCTGCATTCGGAGGATTAACTTGGCCCCGGCCGGCGACGTATTTAACGCATACCTACGCTTTGTTGGGTGGTAAGCAACCAGAGTAATTCAACCTTGAACAGATTAATACAAAACACCAGATATGTCGCGCTCTCAATAGTGGTGGGGAAACACCGATCATGAACTCTGATGCCCGGTACTCACCGCCACCGGTCAACAACGAACAGGCCAAGAACGGTCAAGAAAGGTCATAAAAGGGCCGCAGTCAGCTGGCTATTTGCCTTTCCTACCCTGTTGCGGTGGGGACCGGGAAATGTCGGCGAACTTTCTGGCGCGAATGGGGTGAAAATATTTTGTTTGTTTGTTTATTGGGGTTTTCGGGCGCGCCGACAACTAAGGTCAATTTGGTGAAAATATTTAAAATGGTCAGAAAAGGTCAGGAAGGGACAAAGTCTAGCAGTGTCGAAATGTCTTGTCCTGTTCTGATCTGTTGTGGTCAGCTGGTGCCGGGCCCGCCGCCCGAGGCGTTTAAACAAGACGGCGGAGGGGAGCGGGGTCGCATTTCGGGGTGTTATTGATGGGGAGGCGCAGGGGGCCGCGCGCCGCAAGAGAGCAAAATCTTGTGGACCCTCAAGAGACCGGAAAATGACCAAAATTCCAACACTGGAGACGGCAATGGATCATTTCTGTTTTTAACTGACTTGTCCGTTGTTGCCAGGTAGTGACGTTGGTGCCTAATTCCGGCTAATTCCAACTTTCGGAGAAATCTCAAGGCACAACCTATCCTGACCTGACGTTTCCTGTCCTGCCCGTTGTTGACCGGTGGCGGTGAGTACCGGGCTTGAAAGAAGTATATGTGCTTGCCTTTTTATTTATTTTTCACAAACTTTCAACTTTTAATTAGGGAATAGTTTTATTTCATTCTTAAATTTGGATCACACCATTGTTATACCATAGTTGCAGTAGCCTAACAAATTGGTGCACAAAATCAAAATGTCATTATTTCCATTTAAGCTCAAATTTGTGTACTCTGCAGGGCTGCGGAGTCGACTGAATTTTAGCAACTCCGACTCCGGAGTCCGGCCCGACAAATCGAATCCGACTCCGACTCCGACTCCAACATATATCCGTTCTCAAACCGCATGCTAGAAAGCAATATCTACAATATATATATATATTTCCATTTGACTTTATTCCTAAACAGTATGGAGAACAATGCTACGCCGCCCGAGCGTACAGCCAAGTCGCGCTCGCCAGCAGGCGACGGAACCCGCGAAACGGGCACCGAGCGCAGCGCCTGCTCGTATTCGCTGGAGCCGCTGCTGCTCCCAGACCATGTCTCAGCATGTGACCGGTCTGTTTTCAAAGCAAAGCTTGCGGAATGCCTAGGTGATGCTCTGTATGTATAGGTACCATCGATAATGCATCAACCATCTTGACACATTGCTATACTCCATGTTACATAGTAATGGCATCGCGATAGTGTCTGTGCAGAATGCAGATTCACTAATCCAGTCCATGTAACACTTTGTTGCCTCTGGACTGGCGCATTTTTTGTTATACGGATTCCTTTCCGGTCCTGTCCGCTCCTTGTAGCCCAGGACTGTCAAAAGGAACCCCAACAGGTGAGTCCAACTGGAGAGTCCAGATCGTCTTAAAACTAGCTAATTTGTGTGCCGCTCACCAACGCCTCGACTTGGGCAACCAAGTCTACCAGTTAGGGCAGGGGTGTTGATTTCCAAAACTCATTGGAGTTCTTAAGGGCAGATGTAAAGGTCATTGTGCCATACCCCATGCCTACAATTGAAATCGACCACAATTTGTCATGTGTTCTGATCTTTAATAAAGTCTAGAAACAACTTTTATCAAGTCAAGTTTGTTTTAAAACATAGTTAAGTGCACATTAGTCAGCTAGATCCTCTGAGGTCCTCCCACAGCCACTGGCAAGTGGCCACAGTGTCTGGCTGATCTGAGAGAAAAGTATTTTAAGATTATCAGATTTCAGATTTTGATAATATTGGTGACCTAGGGTCAGGTCAGTTTGGACTTGGTGACCTTCCCATTATAAGTCAACCATAAAAAACAATGATTTTGTATCTGATATACATTTTATCAGAATACTTATTTAAGTATATGCTTAAGTATAATGGCTCATTTTAATAAGTAAAATGTGCCATTATAATACAATTATTGGTCAGTGACCCCTACAAGATTGAGTGAGTTCTTCTGAGGTGACCAGCACTTTTTCCAATAACCCTTAATAGCATAAAGAGAAGGTAAAAACATGAGACTTGCACCAGTGTATGTCTTGTCGAGTAATGTTGAAATTGTGCAGCATGACATACCTAGTTCAGTCCTGGGGGAGGGGGGTGACAGCCCTCAGTAGGTTCTGCAGCACAGCAAGCAGTGTTCTAAGTGTGGGTCCCTGCAAGTTGCAACCCTAATTGCTGTAAAGGTTAGGTCATGTAACATGTTCCAATGACAACATGGGTGATCATTATTTTCCTAAGTACACACTGGATTGCTTTAAACCTTGATTGCTTCATCTAGTAGACAATCTTCAGAAATATTTTTGCTCCAATATTAATTGGTAAGATACATTCTAAATAAAACAACAGGTAAATAATAGTGTTTGGAAAGATGTGTAGTGACCAAATAGCCAAAAATAGTAGAGTTTTGTAACATCTAAATCGCAGTGGGACAGCAGTAACTATGACCTTGATTTTCATACCTGGCAATTAATATTGAAAAAAAATGGGGACACCAGCCCTACCGGCCAAAGATACCCTGGCATTGTGCTCAATCATATTATTATCAACTATTTACCTAAGTGTTTCATTTATCCTTAACTGTCAGTTATTCTGCTTGTCATAATATTATTTTATTCTATAAGGGACCTCAAGAACACCATAACCCATGGTGGTGGATTACCTACTGAACTATTACCCGGTCATGTAGGTATGAGGCCCAACACTAGCGAGGGTTACCTAACTAAAAACTAATTGTGCGACGTCGGAAAGTACAGCCGACTGATAGATTCTACTCATGGCACAAAATATATGAATGCAAAATTTGTATAATAGTTCACATTTACCTAAAATTCCAAAGGCACACGTGTTCACCGACAAAGGCGCAAAGCGAGGCGATTATGGCGCACATCGCGTTGCAATCTTTTCCCGTATTCTCCATTACCTACCTTACGTTGCTCCATGTTCTTGATTTTGAACTTAAGATAAGTCATGGCCTTATGAAAGGGGTCTGGATTCTCAGAAGAAGCCATGTTCTCCTGCTTAACTTCGGCGGAAGGCATATTCGAAGACAATAATCCACGAGCGCCCCCACACGGTGACACCGGTTCATAGACAGGGTTGCCAACGATTTCGCCGAGTGAATATGCCAAAACGGTTGAATATTTATGGCAAATGCCAACAAAACGTGTGCAAATGAAATACTGCAATCTGGAATAATATGCCAGAATTTCGCCCACATTTTACTCATAAATTTCCCGTCTATTGAATAATATGTTCACCTTCACATAGGGTTTTCGAAATGCGATATGCAGTGTTGCAGCCAAGATGAATAATAAAACCTCCATTTTGAAAAAAAAAAATGGTTACTGGAAGGGCTTAATCCACCAAGAATATTGTTGACTTTTTGTCTGATCCGGAAGGATATGGGCCATTATAATAATAGACTAAGAATGTGAGGAACACAATTAAAGAAAGTCCTAGAAATTGGGCTTCTACACCTGGGCAGAGGCTATACAATAATCTGTACGTGACTACTTCGAATATCTGATTGGCGAGCACGTTTGACGTTGCGGAGAGTACGCTATAGTTTTGATAAATTATATAATGTAACCGTCCTTCCTGCCTGAAGCGGCGCTATGTAACTATGGCCTATTTTTTGACATTATGAAAGAGGTTGTATTAAAAAATATAGTCAAATCGTGTTTGAAAAAAATCCAAGGTAACTATCGTTACTTTAAACTTTTTTTATATAAGTTTTGATAAAGTATGTAAGCCCAAGGCCCTATATCAAAGACGTTTAGTAGAGTCATCCGGCAATTTGACCGCTCCGACTCAGGGGTGTTTGAACCGTCACTTGGATGCCGATCCTTGCCTCCTTACAATAAATAAAAACAATGCCATTTTTGACAGACTAATATATATAATTAATAGCGCAAACAAGATCAGTTGTCTCTAACTTATCTAAATACATTTGCTCCGCAGTTAGGTACCGTATTTTGACAGCGGAAGGGCAGATCTCACTCCTTTGCTTATGTCAAAGGCCATGCAAGCATGGCGTAGGAGCCGGTGAAAAGGCAAGGGGTGGGTGGTGAGGCAAGTGCCCCAACATTTTCGGATTTTTAACATTACGCCTATGGACCGTTGCATGGAAGGAAACGACATTTCAAAATGCCTTCTCTTGCACCCGCCAAATAATATGAAGTGGTTCCTCTACACCCCGTGCTATGCAAGCCATGCCTCCAAAAATGGTCTCGATGCGCCAGAACATTAACTGAGATCATGATTCACTGTAAACGTCACGTTTCTAGGAAGATGTGTGTGTGTGTGTGTGAGTGTGTGTTTATGTGTTGTCATGTGATTGTTTTTCGCGCGATATAACGTATAGTGCCTTAACTTCTTTTGTTTCAAACCAACCATGCCCAGGCTGGTAAAAAAGTATGAACATGATACATAAAGCGAGCGCCAGTAAAACAGTTTGCAAAGTTTGGTTCCGCGGCCAAAGAAGGACATTCTGCACAGAAGTTGTTTACTTTTGGCCCCTGGCAGGGTCGTTTATGGGGCCCCTGGCTCACAAAAGGAGCAGCTGGACCAAGTGCTAAAGGGCTAAACAATGCTGTATCATAAAAGGCGCACGTAGCATGCAATCAGGGGGACCCTCAGGTGCAGCGGGTTCACGGGCGCCACTTTGATTCGGCAGATTTGGTCCGGCGCCACGAAAGCCGTTTTTTACCTAGCTCATGCTTGCCAGATCGTAAAATCCATTACATGAGCATTGACTAAAGTGGGCTGTAGGGATGACACCCCCTGGGTAGAATCCAAGTTTCGTGAGGGTAAAAACGCCTCAAACATGCTGGGCAAAATATTCTGTTAAGTGTGGCAGTGTGAGAATATGCCCAGCAATAGAGCCACTTTTATTTGGCTGTTATTTGCTGGAATGACAACTGCAGATGTTTCATATTAAAAAATGCCTAGATGAATCCCATTTGACGAAAATGCCGGAACAGTCTAAAAAATTGTACAGCCAACACCTAAAAATAGTGACCAAAATTTGATGTTTCTGGCCAAAAATTGCACAATACTGAGCAACCCTGGTCATAAAGAATACTCTAGCCTGCACGGTCGGACACGGAATGAAGTTAAAAGGCTGCCATATTAAGATATGAAAATCCTAGGCGAAAATAAGTTATGAGGTACATTTGTGAGTGAAATGTTTCTATTGCTTTTTACTTATGACGGGTGCGTGCTAGCCGCTTGTCGGGGGTAGTATAATTTTGGTCTAATGGTCCACCTAGAGTGAACCAATCTATAAAAAATCTATTAGAAACATTCTTTTTGGACCCCGCCAATTGAATGGAAGAAATATCCAAAATCGTTTTGCATGTTTCTGAGCATCAGCGGTGTCTGGTTGTCCCCGGGCCCGGGGACAATCGGGAACAATGACAAGACACTGCTGATGCTCAGAAACTGTGAAACCGATCTGGGCCATGTTCCCCCATTAAATTCGGCGTGGTTTGAAAGACTGTTGCTTATTATTTTTATATAGATTGGTCCACTCTAAGGGGACCAAATTAGACCAAAGCCACATTGTCCCCCGACAAGCGGATAGACGCACCCCTTCAAACCGACATTTATAGTATTCCTCAAATGTAACTTTGGACAAAACAAATCCTTACATTTTTGGTCTCACTTTACAGGCTACAGCTGGGAGTAACTATATTTCAAGAAAGCAATTAACAGTTCGATTGTATAACATGGTTTTAAATACAAAAATCCGTTATAAATCATGGGCGGCGCTAAGGGGGAACGGGGGGACGCTTTCTCCTCAACAATTCCGGATTTTCGCATTACGCCCATGGACGTTGCATGGAAAGAATCAACTTCAAAATGCCTCCGTCACACTCCCCCCTACTTTTGGAAGGTGGCGCCGCTCGGCGCTCATGCTAGAAATGTTGTAAAAACTACAAATGTACAATGAACATGTTGCACGCTCATGTGCTGGCTGCTGCGCCACACACTGTCCAATATATGCTTTCCTACTGAGCATAATCAATACCAAAATGATTCAAGCATTGTGGTTTTATTTGTCTCTTAACCCGCGCCCCACTGGGGGGGTGTTTGAACACCCCCTCATGTTTTTTCAAGATAACGAAAAACGGCGGAGCGTAGCGCCGCCAAAATTTGGCATAAATATCTGATTCTTTCCGGACATTTTTTTGCAAAATTCAAGTTCGTGTCAGGTCAGGTCAGGTCACCAAGTCAGGTCAAGTGACACCTACCTACAAAACGTTTGCGGTCCGTGCCATAACTTACAGTTTAAGGGCATCGATATTAAACCTATTCAGATTTATTAATCATTAGTATCTACAAAATGTATATTTTGGATGTTTTGTATCGGTGACCTTAGGTCGGGTCGATTTTGCGATCTCGCCATTATAAGTCATGGATCAAAATAAATCCCCCAAAAATTTTGCCCCCCCGCTTTCTTAGTTCCGAGACTATCAGTCCATTTCCTTCTGGATGATGTTATCATATGATATATTATGATCCAAGTGCAGGTTTTGCTCAGGGACAAACCGGGTTATGCTATAGGAATCATACGAGGTCAACAACACTCTTTTATGAGCAATAATCTCTGGCCGATAATGAAGATGAGAGAACTGCAACACTCTATCACTCAGATGTAGTTTTGTCTCTCGAATCAATGACACATCTTCTGATATGCAACATGGAGTGCTTTGGTATAATCACTTGGGACTTGACTCTTAGGTATTATATCTATAGTTGACTAATAGAGTGAGATGAACTATATTAAAAGCGCCTTGATCGTAGACAACACGATGCTAAATCAGTTAGGCGTTACCTCTTGGTAGAAATAGTTATTTAGAATAATTCATTTTTGCCAAATGCAGCTTTTTTTGACTTTTAATGACCTCTAGAGCCTAAACTTTGACCTGAGGTCAATGAGGACATACAATGCGATGCAATTTCATTGGCTAGCGATTGTCTTTTGAACGTTTGTTTCTTAGATAGCATAGTTCCGAGATATTTGGGGGGTTTCTCGGAGCGTGTCCTATAAACTTGAAAATTTGACCTTCGATGACCCTCTAGTGAAACCTGAGTTTGACGTGAAGTCGAAAAAGTTGAAATAGTTTCGCAAATGATTTTTGATAACGGTTCGAACCAGTGTCTTTTGTTTTGGTCTACGTGCCATGGAGCCGAGTTAGAGGGGGGGTCAAACACCCCCCAGTCGGGCGAAGGAAATGCAGAGGCCCAGTCGGGCGCGGGTTAACCAAATAAGATAAATCACATAATTTCATCATGACGTCATTTAAAAGTCTTTAGAAGCCACTGTGACTGAGGAACTCATAAGCTGCCAAATCATATTCTTTCCATTGTAAATACCAATCCTTGCTGAAAGTGAAGCTGGCTTCAGAGAGTTGACATTTTAATTCTCAACACCCTGCACAACACGTTCTGTGCTTATTCTTGTTCTGTTATTAAAGTGTCTTGCCTTGGATTCTGTGGAATGGAGTGTGTTTAGCAAGTAAAATTGAACACATCACATGTTTGCGCCAGATCTCCACTGTAGTCAGCAGTGTAGGTAATTACCAATATTTCATGTTTCTTATTTATCTAGTTTAATAGCTTGCATTGTAGGTACATATTATTTGTTCAAACCAACGTCCCTCACTAACTCCCGATTTGGTAAAGTATGACATTTTCACTAGCGGATCCAAGGGGACGGCAGGGGTTTTAGCCCCCCTGTATTGCCTGAAGGCTGAAATCAGTAATATTTGACACATTTTTCAATGTAGAAGGGAATCTAATAAACTTTTACAAAGGCATGGTTTTTGTAATCGTTCAATTAAGTACAAGGAAGCCAAATCCAATGAGTTTTTCAATTGTGTGGACAAATTTAATTTAGCCCCCTAACCGCCTGCAGCTGACATTCTGAATCCGCCACTGGCAATTTCTATTATTTGTATTTCAATTATAAATTATGTAAGAATTTAACATAAAACAAATTAAATCCCTTGAAATCATGCATGCCTTTTAAGTACCTATCATCAAAGGAGATGGTGTTAGTTTTATGTGCATCAGTAAGCTATTTGGCATGTTTCTTGGCATTTTCCCTTAATTTGTTTCTATCAATTGCAACCCCTTAGGTCACTGGATGCTTTTGCCATTCCTAAAATGATATCACTATTTACTGACTGATTAATTCAGAGGATGTTGTTTTATTTAGTGCTAAATTATCATGTTTGCATATTAAATCAGCAGGAGTAATTTAAATAGATAATGGTATATTTGCTATTACTTCTCTGCATTGTCCATCTTACCAAAATGGTGTGGACTCTTTCATGTCCATGATTCAGACCCGCTTCACTACCAAGTTTTCAAATGTCATATGCTTCATCTTACCTATGTTCACCTCTCCTCACAGCAGACTCTGATTCTGGGCAGAAGGACCATGTCAAAGCAGCCTCTTTCAGCACCATGCCGCAGCCGGTGTACCCATGTGGCCAGTATTGGCTCAGATCTGACACCGGCTGACGTAGAAGCTCGGCGGCGGGATGGTAGCTGCCACTGGTGTGGGCGCCAGCAGCCCAACCTCTGGCTCTGCCTACATGCTGGCTGTTCCAAGCTTGGCTGTGGAGACCGCGAAGACCACAGTGCCGAGCACCAACGCCAGCTGCCGCACCACTGCCTGGCACTCAACATCACCACCATGCGCGTCTGGTGCTACATCTGTGAGACCGAGGTCTACCTGGAGAATAACGTGCCGCCAGTAAGTGGCGTCAGCACGGCCGTCTCCGCCGCGGACGTGGACGTGGCCGGCGTCGGTTCCAGCGAGGACGAGGACGGCAGCGAGGACGAGCCGCCGTGCGGCCTGACCGGACTGCGCAACATCGGTAACACGTGCTACATGAACGCGGCGCTGCAGGCGCTCTCCAACCTGTCGCCGCTGACGCGCCATTTCCTCGACTGCGAGCGGCTGGTGCCGACCGACCGGAAGCCGGGTCTGGCGCGCGCCTACCTGCGCCTGATGCAGCAGGTGTGGAGCCGGCGGCGCGCCAGCTGCCTGGCGCCCACCGCAGTCCTGCAGGCCATGCGCGCCGCGCACCCGCAGTTCCGCGGCTTCCAGCAGCACGACAGCCAGGAGTTCCTGCGCTGCTTCATGGACGTGTTGCACGACGAGCTGCGCCAGCCGCAGGCCTGGCGACCCGAGGACGACGCGGAGCGGCCGCTGGAGCCGGACAGCGGCGACGCCAGCGCATCGGACTCGGCCGCCTCAGACGCCGACACGGACGCCGACTACGAGACGGCCGACTCGGGCGTCAGCGAGCGCTCGAGCGGCAGCGGGTCGGGCCCGCGCGTCCCGCGCCGCCGCCGCCGCCGCCGCAACGTACACACCCAGCGCTCGGCGCCGATGCCGCCGCCGGCCCCGCCCGTGCCGGCGCCAGCACCGTCACCGGCGCCGTCGCCTGCCTTGACGCCCTCCAGCGGCGCAGACGACACGTCCGGCATCGACGTGGAGTTCGCAGACGCCGAGTCGGCGCCGCTGCTGACGCCCGAGGCCTCCTCCCCGTCTCCCACCGCACCGCCGAGCCCGGTGAGGTCGGTGTCGCCGCCGGCGAGCGCGCCGCGGCCCGGCCGCCGGCTCCACTACCGCAGCGTCGTCTCTGGCGTGTTCGACGGCCGCATCCTGTCCTCGGTGCAGTGCCTCACCTGCAACGGCGTGTCGGCGACGCGCGAGACGTTCCAGGACCTGTCGCTGGCCATCCCGAGCCACGAGCACCTGTCTGCGCTGCACGCGCAGGCGGCCGGCGGCCGGGGCTCGGCCTGTGTGCAGCTGAGCGCGCGCCAGGCCTGGGGGCCGTGGCTGTGGTCCTGGCTGGCCTCCTGGTTCTCCGGACCGAGTGTGGGCCTGCACGACTGCCTGGCGTCATTCTTCTCCTCCGACGAGCTGAAGGGCGACAACATGTACAGTTGCGGCGGCTGCAAGAAGCTGCGGAACGGCCTGAAGGTGTGCCGCGTGATGGAGCTCCCCGAGGTCCTCACCATCCACCTGAAGCGGTTCCGGCACGAGCTGGTGTTCAGCACCAAGCTCGGTACCCAGGTGGAGTTCCCTCTGGAGGGCCTGGACATGGCGCCGTTCCTGCACAAGCAGAGCACCAGCCAGGTGACCGAGTACGACCTGGCTGCGGTCATCTGCCACCATGGCACCGCCGGAGCCGGGCACTACACCGCCTACGCGCTGAACGAGTCCTCCGGCGCCTGGTACGAGTACGACGACCAGTACGTCACCGAGGTGGACGCCGACACGGTCGCCTCCTGCCAGGCCTACGTGCTCTTCTACAGGTGGGTACGGTGCGACGACTGATGCGCAGTCAGATGGTGGCCTAGCTTGCTGGAGATGAGAGCCTCGCCGAGATGCTAGGGAGGGAGAGGATGCAGACATCATATTGAGCAGTTAGTTACCATGCTGTAGATGGGACTTCCTTGTGTTGTTCAGTGGTCCGTTTTCCTGTCGCTCAGTGGCGACGTCTGCAACTGTCCGCTTCGTGGACTGGGGATTATCCGTCACGCAAGCTGTTATCCTGATGATCTAGTTACCGTGTGCGAGCTCATTGTTTCGATGTCAAAGCCGTGTCAGTGAACTTTATATGCAGCGCTTTGTCAGGGTACTAAAAGCGTAACGCAAACACTAAAGACCGGATGCTTTAAAGGGAGTGTGCCTACTCACATTGGTCATGTGGAGTTGTTGACACTAGTCTGTAGAACATATTTTTCTGATTTAGCCATGTACTTATTCCCCAGAATCACTTTAGTTGCGAGATTCCAAAAGTCGACATAATCACATTCCTGGCAGAGGAGAGGAAATTAATTATAAAAGTCGCCAGAAGAGCTTTCGCACTAGAAGCCATTGCCTTAAATTACAACGCTAGCATATATTTTTAAGCTCATGGCCATGTGCGCCATTATAGGTAAACTTATCGCTACTCCTGTTATTAGTGACGATCGTTTTTGAGTTTTGAAAACAAAACAAATGCAAACAGAAACAATAAGTACAAATTCAACTAAAGGGGCCTCCAGACGTGAATTTTTTATCGTCAACCAATAATCAAAGCCAGTAGCTTCTTACCGTAATAAAAATATATTTGACATTTCAAAAGAGTAGGCACACTCCCTTTAAATCAGTTGAAATGTAACTCTTCAGTCTTCATTTCGTAGGGATTGGTACGGCGTCCGAAAATAAATATTCATATAAGACTGATTTCGTATATGATTTCGTATAGGAGCAATATGATGCGCATTCAAGTTTCCTGAAGTACTACTCGACGAACCGATGAGTTTTGCATCGTATTTTTATACACGTGATCATTTTCCTGTTCGTGTATTTTCCTAGTTATATGACCGTTTACGAACCGACTCGCCCAGTATCGAAGGCTGTATGCAAATTCATGAGTTACTAACCTTCGCTCCCACTGTCGTCCTGCAGGAAGTCTTGCGAGGCGGCCAACCAGCGGCGGCAGAGGGCCACGGAGCTGATCCGGCGCGCCCGGGACGACCCCTCGCTGCTGCCTTACTACGTGTCGCGCCAGTGGATCAGCCGCTTCAACACGTTCGCCGAGCCGGGTCCCATCGACAACAGTGACTTCCTGTGCCACCACGGCGGCCTGCTGCCCGGCCTGCCGGTGCCCGCCGACGCCGCCTGTGTCCAGCTGCCGCAGGCCGGCTGGGAGTACCTGCACGCGGCGCTCGGCGGCGGACCCGTCGCCAACGCGCTGTTCGAGTGCGGGCCGTGCCGCGCCGAGTGGAACGCGCTGCAGCAGCGTCAGGCCAGAGAGCTGGCCGAGTTCCGGCGGCTGCAGGGCAGCGGCGCGCCGCCGGCCGCCGCCCTTTCCGCCGCCTGGTACCGCCGCTGGGAGGCCTGGGCCCGGGGCCGCGACATGGAACCGCCGGGCATGATCGACAACACCAATATCGCCACCACGCGCTCCGGTGTGCCACAGGTTAGTTAGTTAGTTAGCTCCGCTGTCTTCTCTCCTCTCCTTTCCACGCCTCATCTGACAGGCCCATTGGCCGCTCTTAAACTCGAAATCGAAGAAAAAACGAACTCGAACGAAAGCTCCTGGTTCTGGTTGTTGCTGATGGTGCCAACCTTAACTGAGTTTATGACTGTGTGACTGCTGACTGATCGCATTGGTGACTGACGGCGCCGCCTGACTTTGTCTGCGTACCCGTGGCAGGTGCGACCCGGCTCCGACCACGTCCAGCTGCCGGCCGAGCTGTGGGTCTACCTGAAGGCCATCTACGGCGGCGGCCCCGACCTGCTGCTGGTGCCGCCACAGGCCGGCAGACACGAACACCCGGTCAGTAACGCGGCACAGGGTACAGGGGAGGGAGGCCATACCGCAGTGCAGGGGACCTATTGGAGGACACGGGAGTGACAGCACCGGCTGTTTACCGTACAGTGATGGATCTGGAGCCCTTCAAATGTTAAGTCGCGCATTATAATAACACAGGGGCGTAGGAACTCATTTGAAGTTGGGGGGCAAAAGGCATTTTGAAGTCGATTCTTTCCATGCAACGTCCATAGTTGTTCAAATCCGAAAATGTTGGGGGGCAGTTCCCCCTGCCCCCCGGCTCCTACGCCTATGAATAAACATCGCCAAGACGTAACCATCCCTGAACATCCATTCGCAGTGGCTCAAAACGCGCTGAAATCGAGAGTTACACGCTTGACCTTCACCAATGATCCGACATGGGTAACCAGCCGCCGACAACTCGAGCCATCGTTTGACAATCTCGCATTCTCCCCCCAGGAGCCGTCGCGAGCCAGGGAGTCGTCCGAGTCACCGATCCCCGGCGTGCACCGCCGTGGCAAGTCGCACACCATTCAGTCTGGCGACGCGCCCGCCGACGACGGGTAGGCGCGCCACGCAGCGGCGCCGACGCAAGGTTTAGTTCACCTGGTGGCCGATAGGTGCCGTCTGACGATCGCTGAAACTTGCGGGAGTTTGTGAATTTGGAGGAATACAGCTCTGTCGAAGAGTGCAGGGAGTGTTCAGCACTATGTGTTTTCTGCGACACCAGAGGAAACTTGAGGCTAAGAGGAACAACGTGATCACCTAAAATGACTGCGGTCTTAAGGCGAGACTGCTCTTTTTGTGATTGTGTCGTTTGTTTTGTTCACCGCGCTGGGTGATGATTAATCGGGTGCTGATATTATGGAGCGTGTGATCTGTGGATATTAGCACTTCTGAGAAGCGCGGCGGGAATAAAGGGCATTTTATTCATGGACTAAGGTGTCGAGGCGCCTGTACGTACATGAATAATACGGAATTAAGCCAGCATTATGTTAATGTGTTTGCGTCCGGAAATAGCCATGTGATTGTGATTTGTGTTTCGCACTGGCGGCCTCAGTTACTATGTTTCAATTACCGGATAATGTGTTGTCTGCAAATTACAAATCACAGTATTGTCGCATTGATGGTGTGAGTTGCAAGATGCGTCGCCGTCGACCCTCAGCGTTACTAAGATGCCACCGGACGATTACGTCGTCATACATATAAAATGGACGTAGCCTGGAGCAACTCAACTCCGGTTTATGAAAGTTTCCAACTGACCGGGAACCGATTACCGAACACCGAATATAGAGGCATCAGCGGAATACCTGCGCCAACATGTTTGGGCATGGAAGGCGAGCAGACAGTCTTGTTCCCAAAGCGCGCCAATAGAACGTACTGCGAGCTCCGCGCGGGTCACTCACCTTGCAAAGACTAACGTTCCTTCGCCGCCGCCCCGCGACCCCGGCGCGCAGGGTCACGTGCCGGTCCGCGCCAGCGGCGGACCCAGGGTCTCCAGCCCGGCGGGGCTATAGTGTCCCTCACACCTTCCCCTCCTCGTACATTTTCCTCTTCCTCGTCCTCAGATGTCCCCCCCCCCCTCCCCCGGAGCCGGCAGCGCTATCGCGTCCACTGGACCTCTGCCCTTCGTCTGATAACGTGGATGAGTCACTCGACGACTCGTCCGGCGCGATGTGCTGTCCGCCGTCTCGCCCGTGTACTCCGCTGGCTGCTTCAGCGTCTGCGCCATCAGACGCTCCTCCCTGTCCTGATGATGATGATTGGGGCTTTAGAGCGCCGCAACAAAATAGTTATATGGCGCCCATTCCTCCCTGTCCTCGAACGGCTTTAGTCGATCATGATGCCGAACATATCGCCGTCGGAAGTTGTCTGCCCTCTTGATCAGATACACCGATCGCCCTGTCGACACTACCACGATGTACAGGGGCCCGCAGTTGCTATGGTACACACTAAGGTCCGGCTTATTTTGTGCTCTAA
>VOPJ01004419.1:0-26166 GCA_014673585.1 Semibalanus balanoides
CGAAATTTGAAACGGAGCTGTTAAGCTGATACACTTTATGTCTCGGCTCGTGCAAATGCGAGTCCGGCACCGTCATTCAATGCTGTGCTTAGCAATAAAATGCCGAAAATGTAGTGTCCAATCTAGATATTATGTTATCTGTGTATGAACCTATCATGTTATCACAAAACTGTTGAACATTATACAAACTCATTATTTAAACGTGCATCCTCCAGTGCCTACTTCCGGACTCGTTTTGTAGTAGCTGAACATGACTAACCCAACACATCCCTAGTCCTCACCCTTATTTGATTATTTGAGTGTATTTTTTTATGATTTATTAGCTGAGAGTGTCACGACTCTGCATTATGTTCTCTGGTGTTAACACGTAGGGTGTCTATGAGTCGTCGGGACAAAGGGTCACATGTTCTGGTCTGGTCTGGTCACATGTTCACGGGTGGCAGTGTAGAAGAAAAAAACACATTGCCGTATCATTTCATGATTTCCTTTCATGAACTTCGTAAATGTACTTTCATCAGTGGAGTTCGCAACAGTTGTATCTGCTGCAATGTGAGGCCATCAACTTTTGTATCAAAGTTGTGACATTAAACAGGAAGTTTGGCGCATTTTTATTATTTTGAAATCGTGTGAATTTATTTTCAGTGCATACTTGAGTAGGGTCATTGGTTTTGACGTTGTTGTCTTGTCATGTAAAAGTCAACAGCTTATCATTATTGTTAATACATCCACATGCATTGAATAAACTTTAAACTGTCGAGTGCATTGGATTTATCCAATGCACCGCTGTCTTATAAGGCAGTGGTGATAGCCTAGATAATGATGTCGCCGAAATTGTCATGCCAAGAAGAAAAGAAAAACATTTGCCGAGTCATTAACATAAGCCGTGGTAGTGACATTATATCTGGCGAGTGAGTGAAAGAGCTGAGACTTTGTCGCCGCGAGGCTGTGGCGTTAGCTTAGACAGCGATCTAAGGCTAAATAATGATACCAGCTGAGGAAACGACATTAACTGAAATCAAAGTTTATCAGTTGCGATAACTGACTCTTAAGACTTATCAATTATGTGCATGGGCTCACCATGTGTGTGTGTGTGTGTGTAACTGTGTAGTCAATCTGTTGTGTACGTCTAATTTAATCTGTAATAAACATGAATGATAAATATGCTTCATAAATGTCAATATGTCCTGCAAACGCAGAAAATGTGAGTGGCAGGTGTACGGACCGTATACAAATCACGTGCTTTCAGCTGTATTATTGGCTGAATCATTTCGAATGGTAAATGCCAAGCCAATGCGGTCAATGCCACCAATGCCGAGGCATATAAAGCCATGCTTGAGTCAATACCCTAGATACTGCTTGAATTACCGAGGCCAACGCGCACCGCAGAACATACTCTTACGCTATAGATACATAAGCATGCGTTTTTCTTAACGACAAAATATACCATACATTAATGACATACAAATCTACGCAGCACCGAACGTAGCTGCTTGCTTAAAGCGAGACTTAAACTCAAGACATGGGTTTCTTTCGAGTAAAAGCTGTCTGGTTGAAGGGACAATTTGACCGGGCGACGTGTGGTGCGCTAAAACTGCGGTCGGTTGATCTGTCTTATATCGGTGTTCTTTCTGTTAAATTCAATTAACGGATAGAGGTAGAATTAGTATGTGTGACGAATGGGGGTAAACATGCGATTCTGACCACAGATACCGTGTCCAAGGTGCAGCTGTCTGCAAACTTGTCGCCACGTCTCGTGCGCTCTAACTAACCGCGCGTCGGCCCTGCTGGCGTCGCGGATTGGGGTGTGGGCCAAGTGCTCGGGTCGGGGGATGGAGCGAACTGTGACCATGTCGTATGAGGGCCGTGCAGACTGCAGATCCAGCGACCTATCGCAGCCGTACCTCGCCTGCCGCCGGTCTGATAGAGGGAGGGAGGAAGAGATAGGGGAGAGAGGGAGAGAGATCCGGTTATCTGCGGGGTCAGTAATGGGTTATAGGACGTCCTGTAATGGGTCAGAGGACGTTCTGTAATGGCGCCGTCATAGTTCCGCCCAGAGGACATTTTGTCTGCGGCGCTTGATAAACGGCGATGACACGAGCACCAGGAGCAGATATGTGGAGAGCGATTCGGCTGCAGATAGACCAGTCTGACTTCAGGGTATTATACAGAGTCATCTCTTCCCTTTGATCCAATGACTTTAGCTGACAGGAGACATTCATTATTTTTAAAGAAGTTTTGAAATTGAATTGATCAACGACGGGTATATTTGAAACTCAAGTACAGCGCGTGCAGTATCTACGTTTGGTAAGAAATTATAAGTGCTTGGCCCGTTCGAAGAAGTGCGTCTAAAGGTAGCGTTCTTCAAATAGAAGTAAAGCTGATAGCATATTGTAGAAGCCAGATTAAAGTCAGAAAAATGCGAAACAAACTAATGCAATATTTAGACAATACCTTGTTTTTGATGTCGTGCATTTGTGTTTCCAACAACTAATATGCATTATTTCTTAGCTACAACGAGAGAGAAGAAAAAAAAACATTGAAGCAATCTCGAGCATAAATGATAAGAACAATGTTTTGCCAGTTCTCATTAGCTGTCATTTCATCGTGTTCACTTATCTGTATCAGTGCCCTATCTTGTGACTTGTGATCCTCTCTTACTGGGTGGTGATGGGAAACGCATGCGTATTGCGTTGAAATTAGAAGATTGGCAATTCAAAACAGCGCTGCTTGTTAATCATAAAATTAATTGCTCGCTACTGGCAATGCAGTCATTTTAAAGCATCTGCTATACAAATATAATATATGCATATATATTATTATAATATTTATTTATAAATATATATAAAGTTATAAGTATTAGGATGAACAAAACAATTTGGCCGCCACAGATATGTATATTGTTAAATTATTATTGTTCTTTTGCATTTATGTTCATGTCCTGGCAGATCCTTTCAATGTGCGACTTTGTGCGTCAGTATTTTTATCTGACGCAGATTTCGAAGTAACATCCGAAGTCAACACCTGAGTCTGTTTTCTTCATATTATATAAATATACTATATATATAATATACGTTATATATATTAATATATTATATTTATATATGGAGACGCAATTATCAAGTAAGGCAAATAGCATTATGCGTTCTAATTGATGGACAATAACATATGTCAGCTGCTTGCCACAAGTTTGAACTGATCCGAAACATTTCCCACCCTATCCCGAGATATGCCAACTTCCGTTTTCTTCGCCCTCGCCAAAACAAACGGACGGCACGCGGGAACTCAGCACAAACTACAGCTGGCGGCAGGAGGGGAGGCTCTGGCTGCCAGGTGTGACGTGTGACCATCTCAGTCAGACTGTGACAGATGATCAACTCGGCCCACCCATCGAGCGACCACAGCTGCCGCGCGGCATATGGTGGAAGTCGGCCCGTCGCGTCGTCAGCACAAAATCGCCGAACGGAAAAAGTGCTGTGCTATGCGGCAATTTAAACGGAATAACATGCCGACGCTGACATAATATTGTTTTACCTAAAAAAAGATGTTGTCAAAGTCTGTCATTCCAAATCAGACGAGGTATTTTGCTCGGTCTGGCGGCTTCGGGCTTCCCTATTTTACTGCTGCGCAGTGAGTAAGGTGAATGTCGAAAGTAAATTAACGCATCTTATTTGTGGACCTGTAAATTGGAAAATCAAGGACTGATTTTTGTATTTCCATAAACTGATCGATAGTGTATTCGAAATCAATGACAATACAAGTAAGTTTCTAAGAAACCAGAGTTCGAACAAGCAGGAGTTGTCTTCGTACAGTGTTGAAATATTTAAAAGATAGTAGCATCATTAATTTTAAGTAAAACAAAATTTGCATTCAGCTGTCAAGTAAGTGAAAGAAAACACGTATACAGGATCAAGTGTATCGTTTGGACACATTTCTTGCATATTGAACGTATAAAATAATAGTTATAAAGTTCTAGTTTTATTCAGACCTGATGGAGGTCCGTGTAGATTGACATTAGAACTTGAGGGGCTCACGTATGAAGCGACGTGGTTAGTAAGGTCCAAAGTGTCTTACTCGTTCCAAGATGCTGTCCGTAAAGTATCTTCTCATTGCTGCCGCACCCCCCCCCGAACCCATTTGGAACTCATCGCCCACGCCCATCCCGGTAAATAAAATCCTTCGTGAAAACGGTTATAAGTTTGCATTAGAGTAAAGGTTTGCTAAACCCTTGGGATATGTCACCGTTTCCATTTGGATGAATCGTGAGTTAACCAAATGGAAACGGGGATAAACATAAGTGGTGCATGTTGCCCTGCTGACACTGCTCGTGTTTATCTTAGTTTCCGATGGGACGGCCGGTGGCGACTCAGAAGGCGAGGGAAGCCATGCGGAAGGTGCGGCGTCAGTGGGACAAGTTCCTGAAGCTTCGCAACGCCGCCGGTGGGCAGTTCACCTCGGACCAAGAGGCCGTGGACATCATCGTTCAGGTGGTGGGGTCTCCTTCAGCAGAATGGGGAAAGAGCAAGGGCAAAGCACGCGACCCGGCACCCAAGCCAGTCCGCCCACCGCGAGCAACATCGGCGGGGAGGAAGAAGAAGTTCACAACTGCAGCCGACACGTCTGAAGAGAAAGAGAATCAGCTGAAAAATAATGTAAATCAAACAGAGCAAAAGACTGTAACAGCTGGAAAGACAAAGGAAACAGTGTCCACGGTGAGTGAACAGAGCAAAACGATTGATAATGCAACTGGAAATGTGAAAGGCCAATCGAAAACACCATCGACGGATACAGGAGCAAAGGAGGTAGCTGAAACTGGACAGAGCGAAACACCTTCTGAGCAAGAGGCTAATCCTAAGGTAAATGTGCCGTTAAAGGACATTGAGGCGATAGAAGTTCCTGGTGACCGGCAAATAAACGAACCAACAGACAGTGGCATTGAATCGGCCGCCAGGCAATCCATCAACGTTGAGGCCGGACGCAATGAAGAGTCTACTGGCGGGTCAGTATTATCGCAGTCGAAAACAAAGTTAAAACATCGCAGGAGCCTCGATATGCCAGCAATTCCAGAACAAGACGATGCCATAACAATCAAGAATAATTCCCCTGTGCCACAAACAAAGATACAATCATATGGCAAGGAAGGGAAGCTATCTGGCAACGCTGAAGAGACTCCAATCAGTGTCCTTAAGATTGTCCCGGAGGAGAACGGTGACGTGATCAGAAATGGTCCCGATGATACTGCTTCAGACGCAACTCAGACGTCACCAGTAACGAACACTGCGACGACGCAAACAACTTGCGCGACTGAGTCGATTATGCCACCAAACGATGCAGAGAGGCGGAGAGTCAATAGTGTAGACGTGACGGCCCTCCTGGACCTGGGGCCAGCCGAGGGTACAGAAAGGGTGGCACCCGACGTGTCGACACGCAGAAGCGTTCCGTCCGCGATCGACCGAGAGTGGCGGACGAAACAATCAGCCCACCAGCTGACTGAGGTGATGAGCGGGGCGTCCCAGCTCATGTACCTCGGCTCAGTGAAGAGCTCCTCCTCGGCGACATGTCGCCAGCTAGATGTCATCAACACCACGACGACAGCGGCGGAGCGGCTGGGTGTCCAGACAGCGACGCTGACGGCAGCCAATCCAGTGCAAAACGCGGCACCGTCCGGAACAGGGAACGATGGGCGAGAGGGTGACGTTTCAACGCCGCAGCGCTTGCACGGGCCGGATCCGTGGAAATCTCCCCTGCAGAGGTTGTTGAGACCTGACCAAGACACTAGGTGAAGTCCAATGAGCGTCATCTACTGAGGAGCTGATGTCACGAAGATATGCCATACTGTGGCGAAGTACTGAATGCACGAAACAGTTGTGGATACAACGTAGTTGTGATGAACGAACACAAGCATGTTTGTGAATCAGTTGTGCAGCATAGACCCGGTGCAAAAGTTCAAAGTGGATGCGTATATGTGTTGCTGTGAGTCAGTGGTGGTGTGTTTACTGCTACGATTGTGTGCGATCATCAACGCGGTTTCAATTCGGTGGAGTGAATATGTACTTTTCCAACTTGGGTTGAATGGGATAGGTATGTGTAGATGAAATGTCTCGCAACAGTCTTAAGCTATATGTATCATTTGTCCACAGAGTGATGAGTCTCATAACTTCCTCAAAAAAACTCATTAACTTTTTGAATTCGATATTGAATTGAATAGTTTCAATATGCAGGACTTTGATTCGGCTCGACAAAATAGTTTTAGTCAGCTGTGTACCTATATTGTATAAATGCTGAAATCATTGTATTATGGCTATCGCCGTTGTGGTTCTTGTGATTTCGTCACCATGTCTGCGTTGCTTTGTTTGTGTCATTATTATGATATTCGAAACCCATGACACTATTTGAGATCAATAAACGTCACAGTTCGACAAGATTGTATTTCAGACAATGTGATATGGGATATCCAGGGATATCCCATAGAGATATATCCAGAGATATCCTTGGATATCCCGGGAATAAGACTCAAAATTTTAGCGCCGCTCCGCAGCTCAATTTATTTAGAGTTTTAGGTATTGACTATTGAGCCTAACAAAAATATTCGACTTTGGTATAGCTGATTCTAAATGGGTGTGACTGACCTTTCAAAAATGAAATGGCAATTTGCTAACTCCAGCTCCGATGATAGAAATGATGTAGCGCAACACCGGGAAGCTCAAATGCTTTCACAATAAATGTAAAAAACCTTAGAGACCTAATCTAGTCGTATAATGTTGCAGGATGAAATGCTTCTGTGAAAATTATACATTATTTACATGTATTATGGTGTTTGAAGGGCACGTGTCAGGGGCGTAGCTTCTCCAGAAAAGTTTGGGGGTGGGTTGAGCTGGGAAAAAAACGCTTTAAGAACCATCAAAATCCAAAAAAATCATATTTCACCCCGGAATGGCCCAATTCCTTGTCCATGCTAGGAGGGTGATAAAGGCAAATTGGGAAGGCTGAAGTCCCCTCCAACTAAATAGGAAACTAAACCCCTGACACGTGTGCATAAGAACATGACACGACTGTTTTTTTTTTCCGAATGTTTTGTATGGATGGCTTTCCGAGGTCAGGACCCGCGCTAAGCAGAGCCTGTTGCCTGTTCCTAACCTCATGTCCTAACAACCGCTGGTCCTAACATCCGATCGCGAAATTCCTGTTGGCCGGCAGAATTAAGAGACGAAAGTTGTACGTGCCCGACATACCTGGACACGGTCCGCCCCGCTCACTGCGTCACCTGGCCTTCAGTGCGATCACTGTCACCGGCCGCAGGCCATCCCAGTCAGGAGCAAATAGCGAGCGCCGAAGCGACTCGAACCCAGGCTGCCACTACTGAGATAGGTCAGAAGACCAGCGCTCTCCCACTGAGCTACAGAGGCGGACATACCGAGCATCGGCTTAGATATTGCAAAGTGCCTTTGTTTACCGTATTTTTCGGAAGTCCGTCGAATGTGATCTTCCTCGATTCTCGCTAGAGCAAGTGATGAAAACGATTGGCCTTTGGGCGCAAGATGTGATGTCTGCCACTACCAGCCAGCTAGGTGTCATGGGGGTCATTTATTTACAAGGGAATGGTGGGCCTTTGGAACTGATTAATACACTTTAATAAAGGTCAAAAGTTGAGCTGATTTGTGCGGTCCGGTTTGCAGTCGGACCAGAACCAGCCAATCTCAGCGGTCACGCCAGTTCGAGTCGAATGGGATGGCGGGCCGGCCCCGAGTTATTGGATTTCTGTCGCGCTGATGGCGTGTCAGGCAACACAGACGCCGTCATCATCCACCGACTGGCTGGCTGGCTGGCTGGCTGGCTGGCTGGCTGGCTGGCTGGCTGGCTGGCTGCTGCTGCTGCTGCTGCTGCTGCTGCTGCTGCTGCTGCTGCTGCTGCTGCTGCTGCTGCTGCTGCTGTCCAGACGAAGCCAGGGCCGATGCCGATTCATTCCACCAACGAATACGGTGACATTTTTTAGAAAGACGTTTGCTTGGATGTGTTGCTGATCACAAACTGCATTGACAGCGACGTATATTCGACCAACAAGGTACATAGTATTCGACCATGCTTTGCAGCGATTCTTGGAACCACTGGCGGATCCAGAAAGTGTGATTTTGACAGTTTGGGGGGGGGGGCAAATCCCCCAAATTATTGCATAATTCTGAAAACTCATCGGATTTCGCTTGCTTATGCATCAATAATGATTTAAAACAACTTTCTCTGAGTAAAAGTATGCTAGTTTTACGACAACTCAGAAATGTGTCCAAATTTGCGGCCGACTTTTGGGTTGGTTTGGGGGGGCCATGGCCCCCTTTGCCCCCCCTGGATCCGCCCTTGTTAGAACCTCACGAGCGCAATTCACTGGCGAATAGTGCAGCATGGCTTCTGCTGAGCGAAGCTACAATCGTTAACGTGCCCCAGGGGAGGCGCCATAGCCTCTGCAGTGCTGACGTTTTCATCGTTATCAGAACTGACTGTGTGCGACTCAGCAGCCAATGAATCTGTCCCCCGGGGGTCGCTGTCGGCCTGCGTTGGCAGCAGTGCGTAGCTGCGTGTTTCGGACATGCACCGGCGGCAGCGGCCGATGGCCAACCGTTTCGGCTACACTGTAGGGAAAACCTCCAGGTGGATTTCAGTGGAGACGGCTGATCCCTGCTAAGATTTCTGTCTCATAATGCAAGACTATTGACGAGACATCGTCGCCGAAACACTTCTGCATGTGAAACACTGCTGATGATATCGCTCTACAGGCCTTTTGAAATAAAGAGCCGAAAATACCTACAATATATAGGTACGGAATGAAACTCAGTTCACACTTCACTAACAACCAAGAAATGACGCAACTGTTAGAGCATCCTCTGGTCGAGCCACCGCCCACCGTCCCATTAGACACACTTTGAAAGAGATGAAAGCGGAGAGCACCCGTGCTGTGGAATTGAAAGGTGCCTCAGCAGGGGTGCCATTGAGGGCCAGTTACGCCACAGATCTCAGTCAATCAGAGTTAAGGACCAGTTACTCTATACCTAGAGATCTGAGCCAATCAGAACGAAATACCAGATGTCCCATTAGTCTCATCTTCAAATTAAATATCAACGGAAATATTGAATTCGCCCTGCTCCTAAAGGCTCGATTTTAGGCAGTACAATGGATCAATTCTACCATGAGAGAGGGAGTGGAGAAGCTGACAGTCGGCATGGTGCTGCTCCCTAAAGACCAGCAGCTGTCTCCCCTCGACGCTGTGCACTAAGGGCGGCAATTCAATGGGCTCCAACGCCAGGTGCAGTGTTCAGCTGACATTTTAGTGACATGTGATGTCTTCTCAGTCACTGACTCCCACATCCCCATGACTGATGCTCGGAATGGTTGTCATCATGACTCTGGTGTTCCGCACCTTACTGAGAAGTCAGGATGGGGAGTTCCAGTATATTGCTGATACTCCACCAGAGACACAAACAAGGTGCCTACCGGTATCACCAATCTGTTCTTACGTCACACTGGCGGTTACCGCCGCCACATCTCTTCCTACCTCACTTGGGCGTCAGATCACAGCAGGAATTCAAACATAGATGCGTCATAGAAAAGGCACTTGGGAATTTATCCTTACAACGATTAGCGTGCTAATGATACCCATTATCTTGCAGCGTGATGAGATTTTAATGAAACATTAGTCACTGTCTTGATATGGGTACTGGGTAGGCCCCAGCCTGCCTTAAGAACAAGCGCTGATTCCCAACTATTCGTATTGCAAGGTCTGACAGCCGACTTGCTGAGAGTTGCAATGAGCCTTGAGGGCATGACAGCTCTAGAAACTTTCACTAATAATAATTTGCATTGAGATAGTTCACGTTTATTTCTGTATATGACATATTGAGATAGATGAGCAGGTCCATATTAGAAAGATGAAAAACATTACATCTTGATGTTGCATTAGAGAAACTGTGATGGTTTGGTGAGCTACCAAAAAGGTCACGGATGAAACGTGGTGAAGGGACACATCAACTGGTTTTGTAGGACATCGACTTTTTAGCAGCAATGTTCTTCTTGGAAAATATTATTGTGAGCATTCAGTTGTTTAGCACTTGAATTTGCTAGCACTAGAAAACGTACATAAACTTACATTTACATTACATAACAAAAACTTACCAATATATACAATATTATAGTAAGCAATTATTTTGCTAACATTGCGTTGCGGTCAGCGCACTGAGCCGAACTGCAGCATCTGTTTTGGTCCGAACAATTCAGGACCACCGACATGCTAAGACTCTCGCAGTGGGTCTGACTGACGAGGGTGCTGATCAGTGTGTTTCATGGGCTGGGTGCACCCATGGGTGCCCACTTAATTCTTCCGATTGTCTGTGCTGGGTATGCATTTTTCGACTTTGCATGGGTACTGGGTGGGCATGGGTAGGGACAATTTTTCAGTCATTGTCAATTGCCGTTATTTTTATACTTGACAGCCAGATGTTTAACCAGGTTAAATGTGTAATAAATGATAAAGGAACACTTAAAGCAATATAAAATTTGGGCATTACATGGAAACATAATCATGGTATTTAACCCTAGCAAGTGGTGAAAGATTGAAAATCCCAACATCAGTACCGATTTCCAAGTCTGATCCAGTAGTGACAGGTTGACCGAAAGTGTTCGATGAGTCAAAAGCCACAGCATACACTGGTGCGTGATATTATTTCTCGTGATAGCATGCAAGTAAATCTGTTGAATATGGTTGCACATTTTTGAAATTATCTGCTATATGAATGCCGGACCGGGCATGGGCCTCATATTATGATTTTGGAATGGGTCTGGTCTGGGTCTAGGGCTTGGTGTTCATGGGCTTCGGCTGGGCTGGGCTTGGGGTTTAGGCACCCATGAAACACTCTGGTGCTGATAGCCGGGGGTGATGATGGGCGAGGGAGAAAGCTGATGGGGTGCTAATGTGCTGCAGATCGGCCGTCCGTCAAAACGTCCCCCTGAGGAGTCGTCAGCATCCCGCGCTCTCCCACGACTTGACAGCGATATTGGCCAGACGGCCGACATAACTTCTATGAGACGAGGGCGTCTCTTCAAAGTGAACAGGTGAAATGACTGGCGACGAACGATTAGTCATTAGTTCCTCGCCAGCTTAAGCTGATCGACCTACAGTCCTACAGTAAGGTGGATATATCCCGAACGCCTTCTTCGAACTCCGGACTTTAGAACATACTACCAGATTATTCCGGGATCATTAACACACACGATTGAAAGAATATAGGTGTCATTATTGAGGATGGTTTTGAATGGGATGGGGATTTCTCCCTTTTAAGAACATCAAGAGATTGGATGGTAGAACCCCTTCATGCCAAAATAGGAGAGTTTTTAATTGGTTTGGATATCGGAAGCTTATATATGTTGTATTGTATTCCATGGTATTGCTAACTCTAAAATCGGCCAATGTAGCGTTTAGTAGGTGCTTGAACATGTATTGCCAAGTAGCACTTCTGCATTGATCAATTCCCGTATACACTTTAGGACATACGCGCAATGAAAAATGAGCTGAACCCAGAGCCGAGACCACAGGCCTTCTTGTCTGTCTGCCTTGGCTCCCAGCTTAAGCGTACGGACCGTGCATTGCACTGACAAAACGGTTTTAGCAGTTTAACTTAAACCACTCGTTTGAAGCACTGTCACCGCCCCCTCTGCCTTTGAAGGAGTTTGGGTCCTAAAAATAACGCTGAAGAATAGGCTTTCGAGTGAATTGAGGAGAGGCTCGCACACGCAGCATTGATAAGCCGCACGGCAACTCAAATTATTCGACATCTTAACTGAGGAAGAGCGGTTCACATGATCTTATTATTCAATCGACTAACCGCACATTCTCATGTTGCCGGAATGGATTAGGTCTGTTCACAATGATATGTCAATACGGTCATCATAAATCGCGCGGTTAGTAGCTCAGTGTAACACACTCGCCTCGCAAAACGGTTCAATTCCGCTCCAGATCATATATTTTGCGAATATTGAGAACGACATAACTACTCATTGATTAGTTGCGTAAACTAATATATGAAAACGTTTGAGCATTCTCCCACAACCGTCTCTGAAGAGAACAGTTCTCCCTTCTCCAATATTGGAGCCTGGCGGAGAACGCTGCAGACGACCTAAAGGCTCCCATAATCTCGTTTATGATGCTCAAAACATTCAACTTTTCTTACGTAGAAGTAGCTCCCGGCGTCTCGTGCGTCTCAAACCGTGTTTTCAGTTTGCATGTGCACGGATCCCGAAAACGAATCCCAGATCCACTGGGATCATAGATCCGCCCTCAACATTGCCCTTCGATGGATCCACCGGGAACCGAAATCGCAGACACTATTTTGCATTGGGATCCACCGGGATCCCAGGCCGCCATTATACAGATGGGTATTTTCGGAACCCTATGTTAAGAAACGGTCAGTAGGGGAGAACGGGGCACGTTCTGTCACGGGGACATTATGTTCAGCGGGTTTCCGTTCGTGAAACTATTCCACCGCAGGTTATGTTGTATTCGTAACATAAATGTTCCTTGTGCTTGCAGTGGCGGTTACTATCAAAGCAACAACATGCCTGCGACCAGATTGGTCAATTTGGAAAGTTTGTTTTTCAACAGGAAATCCAACTTTTTTATAAGTGAACTAAATTTTGGTTTAGTGGCCATTCAGATAATTGGTATGGTGTCTATTGAATGACTGTATGGGGCCTATTGAATGTCGACGAACATTGTGCTGAAGCGTTGTTCTGGGCCCATCTCCAAGGTTTTCTTTAGAAAAAACGAAAAAAGTGTGACCTGTGGCGAGATGGGGGCAGTTCTGCACCCAATCTGGGGCAGGTTTCTCTCAAATTGAATCTGTCATGATTCCTATCGTATCGCTTATAACGACCATAAAAATGATGTTGCCTGTTGTTTACAGATCATGGATACAACTACAAGCGTTTAAACGTTTGGTGGTGGCGATTGCAGTTCACGGAGCGGCCCAGAATTACGTTAACCTAGCTGCGGGAGATTCTGACCCCTCCCTCGAGATCTCGAGGAAACCGCTAGGCGTTCGATGGAAAAACCATTCGATTCGTCGTGACAAATCTTTCTTTTTGTACCCGAAAATTGCCTTTTTTGTTAAAAACTGAGCGGGTGAGGGGGCAACACATTCGAAAATATTGGGATGTTTTTTAAAGGTCATGTAGGCAATCTCATTCGACGGATTTTTATGCAAAAGCTGTTTTGAGCTTCTATATCATGTTCTTTAATGCATGAAAGGAAAAAGTTCAAAAAGAAATTCATAGCGTACTCAGGGACCTGATTCGTTGCATAGATACCAAGACAAAACACAAAAATGCAGTGTTTGCGGATCGTATATAGCCGTCAATTTCTACACTTTGATGGTGGCGATTTGAATGAAACCTCTCTCCCCCTGCAGGGACACCACACATTGACCGTTAAGTTATAAAAGTGCCCATCAATGACAGAGTGCCCCCATAGGTGACAGACTGCCCCGTTATATATATTAGGCAGGTTTCTGTCAAATGGATCATCGCCACATTATCGGCTGGTGTCGAAAACAAAACGAGATACCACATTTGAAACTCCTTTAAAACGAGTTGAAGCTAATTGATGTATGTAACATATTGAAGTATTCAATCACCAACTCTAAAAGTGTGCCCGCCAGGCCAATAGCAAAAAGTACAGAACGGTAGCCGCGGTCCTCCCTACTTTTGCAATTAGTCTGTAGGTATGTACCGGCGGTCTATTATGTATCTCCTTTTTTAGTTTCTAAAACTATTAATTTCATTTCTGCTGTAATAAAGGACTGATTTAAGGGAACATGTGATATCTACCTAGGTTCGGAACTAATGATCCCTGTGATCAGTCCTTCATTGTACACAAGTGAAATTAGGACGAGTTTTATGAAACTAAAAAGAAGAGATACGATTAATAGACCCGACGTACCTACCTAAATGAAACTATTATGGTAGTTGGTCGTAGGAATATCTATTGCCAGATTTTTTTCAAGAAATACTATAACTACACCATAATATATCAATCACATCCTTTCGGATTCGAGATCCCTTATAGGATCATAGATCCTGCTTTGAGATCAATGCACATGTCTGGTCCGGACAGTGCTGTCACCTATCGACCAGTCGCTCAACTACCGCGCCGTAGTCTATCATCGCATGCGTCTGACCGCCGGGCTCTGCGGCGTTTTCCTCTGATGTCCGTGACTGGCTGGGGCCTGGGCCAGCGTCGACAGTGCGCCGGTTACGTCTCCTACCCGCGCCGGTATCGTCTCCTACCGTCTGTTTACAGCCGTCATCGATGGTGGCGCTGTGGTGTGGCTGACGTCCAGCGTCAGCCACAGTATAAATACACCGAGAGAGAGAAGGCTGTGGACACCAGCGGCGACTTCGCGGGACAGCTCCGCTGACAGCGAGACGCCACAGACTCACACCTCCGGTGACACGTGTGGTCCACAGAGACTGCGCTGAGTCACACCTCGCTAGACACGTGTGGTCCACAGAGACTGCGCTGAGTCGCACCTCGCTAGACACGTGTGGTCCACGTGTGGTCCACGTGTGTGTTCCACTGGGGACTGGGCAGGAGATATCGACGATAGAAGTCTCTGGGGCTCTGGGGAGGGGCTGGTGATAGACACTGGACAGATACCGCCTGCGGCACGCCTCTCAAAGACACGTGCTTATCAGAATCTGAGACAGTTTAGAGAATGAAGTCGAAACAATGGCACCGGTGACAGGGGCGGATCCAGGGGGCAACGGGGCTGGCAGCCCCCTCAATGGAAATTGGCGCCCCTGCGCCGAAGGCGCAGGGGTACTAGTTATGCGCCGAAGGTGCAATCTGGGCGCCGCAGGCGCCCCAAAACCCATGGAAGGCGTCCCGAACCCATTGAGGGCACCTCCAAACCCATGAAGGACGCCCCCAAACCCATAATGGGCGCCCCAAACCCATAATGGGCGCCCCCAAACCCATTGTGGGCGTCCCAAACCCATGGTGGGCGCCCCAAAACCCATGGAGGTCGCGCCAAACCCATGGAGATCGCCCCTAAACACATGGTGGGCGCCCCCAAAACCATAGAGGACGACCCCATTTCCGGTAAGTGCACCCCGATGCCCAAAAAGCATTCTGAGCTCCAGAACTTTGGAAGAGCGCTCTCAAAACTCGGAGGTGCGCCCTTGAACGCTATTAGGCATGCACACTAAATCTGAGGATAGCGCCCCAAAACAAAAACCTTAGGGGACGCCCCCAAACCCATGAAGGNCGGATTTACCGGGGTCCTACTGACCGCGCCATGTTGCGGATTTACCGGGGTCCTACTGACCGCGCCATGCTGTGCCTGCTGGTGCTGCTGCCGGCACCTCTGCACCCTCTGGTCTCTGGAAGATCGGTGATGACTGTATGTTCGGCCTCTGACTTGGCTCAGTCATTACAGCGGTGGGTGCGGTGACAGGTCGCTGCGGTGACAGGTCACCGCCGGGTACTACGTATAGAGTTGCAGGGGCGTGTTCAGGCACAGTAAACAAGGATGACTGGCATGGTGATGAAGGTATGCCAGCGATTACCCAGTAGCACACAAACTTTCACGACGTTGTAACAACGTTTTTACGACGTAATTACGTCGTATGAACGTTGTCATGACGTTGGCAACGTTGTCATGACGTTGGCAACGTTGCCATGACGTTGTGACAACGTTATGTGCTACTAGGGTACGGCACAACGACAGTCATTTGATAATTATATATGCACATATGAGGCCAAAAGATGGGATGAAGTCATGTTGACAGAGATATACTCAGGAATGGAAAAATTGTAATATTGTTGCAAGAGAACTAAGAGCGTATGCCTGCAATGACAGCATACTGCAGTTTTCGGGTGAACCATGCACCTGAGGGTACTCAATGCAGTATTAAAGGATAAAAGGCGAGTCCAGGTAGGGTAGAAAGGGTGGTAACCAATTGTGAATTGAAGTTGCAAGTAAAATAGCTATTGCTGACTAATGAGTATCATAGGTAATACAGGAAAATAGAGCTACCAAAAGGTCTTTTGTCTCTCTGTTTTGGATCCTGAATGCACCTAAGGTAAAGTACAACATGCAAAGGGGAACTACAAGGTGATCATTTGGAACTGTGATAAGCTCGGTGATTATCAGAGATATATATTTTACATTGACATAAATAAAACGCATACCGTTCACGATCCAATGTGGAAATGTATGATGGAAAGATGCTGATCTCACTGTGCTTCAGTAGTTTTCTGAAGCAGCTGTTTAAAGTCTTCCCAACTGGCACCGCGTATTTTTCGTCATTTTTCTCAGTTCCGCATTGTCTTATATCAATGTTCCGTTGGACGTTTTTCCACGACTGTATTCAGCTGCTCAACGGTCCGTGGTTCACATTGAACAACACGAGGGAGGGCCGCCACCAGGAGCTGAAGTAGACACACAGGAATAGACGCAAGGTACGCAGATTGCCAGTGTATGTCTCCTGGATCAGAGCCGTCAACGGAAAAAGACTCCCGATCCACTGCAACTGGTCTGAAGGATCAGTCACCCGCCAATCATGTCCAGAGACGCCTGTAGCAGTAGTGTTGCCGGCCATATGAACCTGTGTGACCTGTAGAGGCTATTGGTTTCAACAAGATGGTGTCCATGTTCTGAGCTCATGTTATCGGGTTTCTCGCATCAAAGGCTACAGGATCATCTCTTGTAGAAGCAAGCATGTACTAACGCAGCGTACATCGCGTCCAGTCGTTACAAGCACTTAAGCTCCTGGACTTCCCACTCTTAGCTCTAGCTCTTAGCTCTAGCTCTTAGCTCTAGCTCTTAGCTCTAGCTCTTAGCTCTAGCTCTAGCTCTAGCTCTAGCTCTAGCTCTAGCTCTAGCTCTAGCTCTAGCTCTAGCTCTTAGCTCTAGCTCTTAGCTCTAGCTCTTAGCTCCTAGCCTCTTAGCTCTAGCCTCTTTAGCTCTAGCTTTAGCTCATAGCTCTTAGCTCTAGCCTCTTAAGCTCTAGCTTTAGCTCTAGCTCCTTAGCTCCTAGCTCTTAGCTCTAGCTCTTAGCTCTAGCTACTTAGCTCTAGCTTCTTAGCTTTCTAGTCTTACTCTAGCTCTTAGCTCTAGCTCTTAGCTCTAGCTCTTAGCTCTAGCTCTTAGCTCTAGTTCTTAGCTCTAGCTCTTAGCTCTAGCTCTTAGCTCTAGCTCTTAGCTCTAGCTCTTAGCTCTAGCTCTTACTCTAGCTCTAGCTCTAGCTCTAGCTCTAGCTTTAGCTCTAGCTCTAGCTCTAGCTCTAGCTCTAGCTCTAGCTATAGCTATAGCTATAGCTATAGCTATAGCTATAGCTATAGCTATAGCTATAGCTATAGCTCTAGCTCTAGCTCTAACTATAGCTCTAACTCTAGCTCTAACTCTAGCTCTAACTCTAGCTCTAACTCTAGCTCTAACTCTAGCTCTAGCTCTAGCTTTTAGCTCTAGCTCTTAGCTCTAGCTCTTAGCTCTAGCTCTTCTCTAGCTCTTAGCTCTAGCTCTTAGCTCTAGCTCTTAGCTTCTAGCTCTTAGCTGCTAGCTCTTTAGCTCTAGCTCTTTAACTCTAGCTCTTAGTTCTAGCTCTTAGCTCTGCTCTTAGCTCTAGCTCTTAGCTCTAGCTCTAGCCTCTTAGCTCTTAGCTCTAGCTTCTTAGCTCTAGCTCTTAGCTCTAGCTTTGCTCTAGCTCTTAGCTCTTTAGCTCTTACTCTAGCTCTTAGCTCTAGCTTCTTAGCTCTAGCCTTTAGCTCTAGCTCTTAGCTCTAGCTCTTAGCTCTAGCTCTTAGCCTCTAGCTCTTAGCTCTACTCTTAGCTCTAGCTCTTAAGCTCTAGCTCTTAAGCTCTAGCTCTTAGCTCTAAGCTCTTTAGCTCAGCTCTTGCTCTAAGCTCTTAGCTCTAGCTCTTAGCTCTAGCTCTTAGCTCTAGCTCTTAGCTCTAGTTCTTAGCTCTAGCTCTTAGCTCTAGCCTACTTAGGCTCTAGCTCTTAGTCTAGCTCTTAGCTCTAGCTCTTAGCTTAGTCTAGCTCTTAGCTCTAGCTCTAGCTTCTTCAGCTCTAGCTCTTAGCTCTATAAGCCTTAGCTTCTAGCTCTTAGCTCTAGCTCTTAGCTCTAACTCTTAGCTCTTAGCATCTAGCTCTTAGCTCTAGCTCTTAGCTCTAGCTCTTAGCTCTAGCTCTTAGCTCTAGCTCTTAGCTCTAGCTCTTAGCTCTAGCTTCTAGCTCTAGCTCTTACGCTCTAGCTCTTAGCTCTAAGCTTCCTTAGCTCTAGCTCTTAGCTCTTAGCTCTAGCTCTACTCTAGCTCTTAGACTCTACTAGCTCTAGCTCTAGCTCTTAGCTCTAGCTCTAGCTCTAGCTCTTAGCTCTAGCTTCTTGCTCTAGCTCTTAGCTCTAGCTCTTAGCTCTAAGCTCTTAGCTCTAGCTCTTTAGCTCTGCTTCTTAGCCTAGCTCTTAGCTCTAGCTCTTATGCCTCTAGCTCTTAGCTCTAAGCTCTTAGCTCTAGCTCTTACCTCTAGCTTCTTAGCTTAGCTTTCTTAGCTCTAGCTCTTAAGTCTCTAGCCTCCTTAGCTCTAGCTCTTAGCTCTAGCTCTTAGCTCTAGTCTTAGCTCTAGCTCTTAGCTCTAGCTTTCTTTAGCTCTTAGCTCTAGCTCTTAGTCTTAGCTCTTTAGCTCTTAGCTTTAGCTTTAGCTCTTAGCTCCTTAGCTTCATTAGCTTTTAGCTTCTTAGCTCTTAGTTCAGCTCTTAGCTCTTCGCTCTTAGCTCTTAGCTAATTCGGCTCTTATCTCTTAGCTCTTAGCTCTTAGCTCTTAGCTCATCTAGCTTTAGCTCATTTTAGCTCTTAGCTCTTAGCTCTTAGCTCTTAGCTCTTAGCTCTTAGCTCTTAGCTCTTAGCTCTTAGCTCTTAGCTCTTAGCTTTTAGCTCTAGCTCTTAGCTCCCTCACTCCTGCTGTTCAGTGTGAGCTGCAGACCGTGGAGCATCTGAATACGGTCGTGGACAAACGTCCAACAGAACGCGGACAATGCGCAATGAACGCGGACAATGCGCTACAGAGGAAAATGGCGCGGACAATGCACGGTGCCAGGTGGGAAGACAAAAGGTCTCATAACAAAAGGCGACTGTTTTGTATTATTACTATTCAAGCGATCATCAACAGGTTCACCCCCACTAACAGGTGAAGTCAAAAGGCACGGACATTAGACAGTAGGTACAGCTACAATATGAATATATAAATGTAAGATATACTTCGCAAAACACGCTTAAATACATACTCAATAAAATAAAAAATGATGCCAAATAACGACGAAAAAATAAATAAAAATAAAGCTCCTGATGTAGAAAACTACTAAGCACTGGAAGACAGAGACCATGCCACAATCAATATCCCACATTTAGGTCTGAAGTGGTATGTGTTTCATTCATGTCAATGTGAAATGTATGCATCTGGCAGTCACAAAATGTATCACAGTTTCAAATAATCACCCTGTATCAATGAGCAGAAGCTTATTGCTTGGTTTATTGCTTATTGCTTATTGCTTGGAAGCTTATTGCTTGGTAGCAAATATCCTGCGGTAAATACATATTTTATGTATTGCCTATAGCAGCAATATGAATTATATTTTAAGTATTGCTTATATTTCAGGTGGCAGTGCACCTGTTAGAAAATACCAGACCATTACGCAGGGACGTAGCCAAGGAGCCCCTCCCCCTGAGCAAAATAAATTGGCACTAAATAGAATGAGATTCTCTGAAAACCAGACCTTACCCACCCCCCCCCCCCTGGTAGGCAGTATGTGGCTGAGGAATAAAATTATATTTGTTTTCCTACGTGGCCCCCTCCTGAGCAAAATCCTGGCTTCGTTTCTGACCCTTACGAACATTACAATCATCCTGGAAGACGAACAGCAGCCTGAATTTGGACCATATGTCATCGTCATTTAGACCAGCCCCCATCAAGTGTTTGACATTCCTAAGTGATGACGTTACCAAAGTCCCGGCCCGTGGCCTTCAACATAAGAGCCAACGGGGAATTGTGTTTTTTGGGGATGGCCCCCTGAAGCCTCTACTGGGAAAATGTTGGGTTGCCTTACCTTTTTGGTTTCGTTGAGATGTGCGAATTCCAGAAAACGGGTCAGTTTGTTCATATAGTCGTATTAAAAAATGCTGGTTCCTTCAGCATTAGTGCACTTTGGCCGTATATAGTGCACCTTTCGTAATTCCGTTCCGTCTCCGTCTCCGTCCAGCTCTATTTCCATACTCCCGCGTCCCCTGGGTCGCAGCCCAGGCCCGGGGCTACCAGGCGGTGGCACCACCTGACCCCGACAATCACCGTCCAGTCGGGTCAGCCTGGCCGCCCTGGCGGCGGACAACATAACCAAAGTCCAACTCACAACACACCCATAGACTTCATTATCGGTGACGTCAGGATCTGCCTAACCTTATGTTCTAGTAACCTTGATTTGGACCACTGCAGAGTTCTACGCCAACCTGGGCAGCACTATCAATACCTTCAGCAACGATATCATCCAACTTCAGCAAAATGACACGCTTTCTAAATTCGGCCTATCCTTTGTGCGTATTTTTCTTCTTCTTTTTGTGGCTGATTGTAATTCAATGTTATTCTCTATCGGCATAAAAGTTGCCGACAACCAACATGCATTTATGTATTACGAACTAAAAATGTTTACTCCTTCAGAGGTGAACTGCAATGGCCTGATGTGCTCCCTGCCAACAAGCCGGGTAGTAAGCTGAAAAGTTTACAACCCTGCCTTGAGCTTGCCGATACGGCCATAGATACTACGCATTTGTGCTTTTTAGGGTGACAGATAAGCTTTACGACTGTGTTGCAAAGGAACTTGGAGAAACGCCAAATGCCCTGCAAGCTTTCGGAGAGACAGTGGTGAAGGCGAGCATTAGGAGCCGCCTGCGGAAAAAACAACAAGCGTGGTTCCCTGGAATTTTCCAGTCTGAGTTCACGAGATCGCGAGCGAGTGCTCGACTTATTGTGCCAGGTACTATTGTACCTGCCGGATGCCACCCGTACCAAACTGATGCAAGCGATGCACAAACAAATGAGCATGCTATCATAGCATGCTCTTTTTTGTCATATCTTAACATGCTCTCAATTTCATAGCATGTTCAAATAATTTAATTTATTAATTATCAATCATTCGTATCATAGCGTGCTCAATTTTATAAGTGCATTGCTCTTCTAAAAATTAAATTAAAACAGAAGTTCGCACAACGATTCATGCCATATTTTCCTGACTCAGTGCATTCATACCTTCAAGCCAACATGCCTTCATTACCTGCATTACCTTCTGTACATGCAGGCTCCGCCCACATCGACCTGCGTGCAGTGTCCGCACGCATCGTCTACACGCAGTGGGCGCAGCTCAGGCACGCACGCGCACAGCCACCCGCAGTCACCGTACCAACGGCAAATTAGAGCCGCAGGACAAATATGAGACTTAAAAAATAGAGCTTTAATTAATTAATCCTAATAATGTAAAATTGCACTATAGTTTAAATCTTGCACCAGAGAGCAGTGTTGGAATAACAACTACTCACCACATGTGAAGGAGACAAATGTCATTTAACCGATTATATTATTAACAACGGCACCGGGAGGCACGGCAGCACCGGGGAGGGCACCGAGCAGGGCACGGCCAGGGGGGACTGCGTCCCAGGCAGTTTCTGTGCTTAAACTGCAGTTCATGTTAAATGAACAAGGTTGTAACATGAATATCACAGATGAAATCAACGCTAATATGATCCATTCAAGCATGTGTTCAGGGGCGTCGCACAGGGGGGGACGAGGGGGACACCGTCCCCCCAGCCGTTAGCTGGGGGGGATTTATCACCTCCAGTTTTGACAGTCTCCTCCAGGCATATTATCTCACTTCACTCGGAAACAATACATTTGTTTGTAATCACTGCAAAACAAACATTTTTTCAATCATCGTATGCGTTTGGAAAAGCATGTGCTCGCACTTTTCCCTTTGCACTTTCCCTTTTGAAGGGAATTGTGGAGACAATTTAAACAGCATTTTTACGACCAGCACGAAGCATGAGGCATCGCGCCGAAATGAGGCTCTGTTGGTTGTTTACGGCACAACTTTGCTGTAACTGTTTCATTATACAAACATAGTGCTCTATCTGTTCCTGTTGCCTGTCCCTTATCAACATTTGTCTCTTCATCTTTTCTTTTCCCACGTGTTTAACCGTGGTTTGAAATAATATGGAATATTAAGAAGCTCTCTTCAAAAGTGGTGCATAATTGAATCGGAATGTATGTATGGCATTAGTTAACAAATTGATCAGAAAAAATAAGACTTTAATCGTCATAATCGAATGCCTTTGCAGCGAGTCAAAATCCAGCTACCGTAGTAAAACAAACTGGAAATTTAACACTGCTTGCGGCAGTTTCGCCATTGTTTATTCAATTTGTCTTGCCACTTAAATCTACAAGCCGTAGCCCACCGTCTATATTTCTGGGTTTTAATTCAGGCAACCCGTAAAAATTTCGCGCGCTTCGCGGCGCTTTATAATTAAGTAGGTATCTACTATAACATGGAAATTCATGAGTGAAATGCTGCAAAGACGCCTTTTTTCGTCATTTCATCTGATCCCCATTAATTACCTTCGGCGACACCTCGCGAGTCGTTTGAGATGTAACGTTATTACTACTTAAATGTGTATATTCCGTAGCATGTATGCTACAAGTATTGCGCATTTTGCGTTTTAAATTGCTTTTTTAAGCTCTTATACCCAAAAAAGGTGACCGGCCCAAATCGGAGACAAAAATGGTGTTCTTTTTTGTCCAAAAAGTTGCCCCAACAACGGGCGACTGTAATCCACCAGAGTCCGTCCCCCACTCAAATATTCGTGGCGACGCCCCTGCATGTGTTGCATAACTTTCCGTAAATATGTTGTGTATAGTGACTTTCTGTGATCTTACCTTGGAACCTTGATCTTTTCAAACAAACCTAACTTTAGATCATGCAGAGTGTGTAAACAACCTGTGAGAGTTCTTTGGGCGATCACTGGTCGCAATCAAGGCTTTTGATGGAAAGTAGGCATAAAAACTAAAATACATCGATTTATGGCCTTTGACCTGACCTGACCTGAGATATGACCTTATTTGATATTTTTCCGAGTATGCTTTAGAGTTAAATCATTAAGCACTTCGAATCTGATCTTGCGCGTCTTTCTGCTCATTGGTTTCGGAAGATACCAGGGGGTGTTTTAAGGCCCCATATGTATACTTTTTTATGGATTTCGATCTACATAACTTTTTCAACTTGGACATTACAATGTATGTATGTTCTTCCTGCATTAACACATTAGACAACAACACCTTTCTCCGAGCTTAACTTCCACTGATTGGATATGTAGAATGTCGACACAGACAGAAGATTGCGTGTCTCTTTTGTTCTGGCCTCCCTTACCTTTACATCAACCCTGGGTTGGTCAATGATGGAGAGGGGCACCAACTGGCTTCACGGGACCTGTTATTCATCTCTTTACAACCTTTTCTTTTTTTTCCTCTCTGGGTCTGCTCACATCAAGCTGGGTTTTGTGTCACTGACTGTCACTTTGACTTTGCTGATGTTTTTTTAGAACGCTAAGCCGCATTGAAGGGATACAAATAGGGTAAAACATGCTTAAAATCTGACCTTTTCAGCGGAAATCATTTAATATTGTATGCGAACGCTGATGTAAAGAAGGCGAGCATCCGATTCAGATGTTAAGACTGACATTTTTTAATTTAGTTTGCGAAACCACCGATTATGATGGTTTCCGTTGTGTTGTATCATTCTCATAGCAGAGAGGGGACGGAGTACGGATGGGACATTAACGTAAAACAAGTCTTACTCCGCTCTCTAGATCACAACAAAATTTACAGATTTTGTTCGTAAATTAAGGGAACCCCAAAAGGGGGGCCCCCCAAAAAATAGTCTTTATTTCGGAATACTTTTACATGGATGATTTTCTCGACTAAGTCGTCCCACGGGCTTGCTTGTAGATGACAAAATGGTTGTGTGGACGTAAGGCATATTTATAAATAAATATATTCCGTGTAATTTACTCCTTTTGCATTGTGACAGATTTGAAACGCCCTGCGGTTAACAATAAAAATAATTGCTAGGTGACCTTTTTGCATTGCTCTGAACTCGTTTGGCACGAGTCATATTCCGATTGGCGTTGAGCTAGATATAATTCCTCCCTATTCTAAAATAGTTTGCATGATGATGTTTCTTAATTTCATTCTAGCGATTGGAAAACCTTACTTGGTATTGTTTTACTGAGATCTAAAAAATTACATCCTCTGTGTCTCAACATCGTTAAATCAAAGCAGCTGACCTGCCTGAGTATCGTAGCGCAATGCTTCACCAGCCACCCCGCGTCAGCGCAGGCACTGCAGGTCACCAGGGTCAGCTTAGGATCCCGCACCCAAAGCTCACCGCAGGTTCAGCCATTGGCCGAGGTCCGGATGACGAGGGTGAAGTCCCAGTTTTCCCAGTGAGAATTCAGGCTCTAAAAAGATGAGCAAGGTGTTCTTAAATATATCTTAACTAGGCTTATACGTCCGAAGCACCTATTGCGGTCACCACACCAGCCTTTTGAGAGGTTGTATTACATTGTATTAGCCATGTTATAGAGATTCAGGGGCGGCTTACCCACAGCCAGCACCCTAGTAGCATGTACATTACTTTCACGACGTTGTGAGAACGTTTTCACGACGTAATTAAGATGTATGCAAGTTGTACTGACGTTGTGCCAACGTTATGTGCTACTAGGGAGACGCCTGTAACTAGTGAGAAGTTAAGTGCGATGGCTGTTGAATCAAAGTGATGCCTGGAATATATATATATAATATATATATATTATATAATATATATATAATATTATATATACAGACTGCAGGTACTGCGAGCAGACACTGCGTTTAATAAAGGGCATTGTTATTTCAGCGTAGTCGGATTCCAGATCAGTTGGAGGTAGCTTAGCTAATATCCGGAGCAGCAGAGCCCTGGTGAGTTGACTGACACGCAGAGGCGCTGCGTACACTGCGGGCTCCTGCGGGCCAGACTGCGGGCCGGACTGCGGGCCTGGCCAGACAGGCTGGGCCAGACCAGGCTGCAGCTACTGCCTACTGCCAGCAGACACTGCGTGCAAATGATGCGGGTGGTGCAGGTATGGACCAACTGCGCACAGTGCTCATTGGGCTGCTATTCTGGATACGCACGGTGCGCACGCTGCGTGCGTGTGCGGTGTGCGTGAACAAAAAAAACGACGCAAACAAACAGTTCGGGGACAGATGTGTTAACGAATAAACGACGTCTTCAGCTGAAAATAAATAAACAAACAAGCGAACAGTTCGCTGTTTGTTGTGTTCGCTGTTTGTTGTGTTGAACAGATGTGTTCACGAATAAACGACGTCTTCAGCTGAAAATAAATAAACAAACAGCGAACATGAAAATAAATAAACATCGAACAGTTCGCGAACGTTAACGAACTGCTCATTACCAGCTCATAGGAGTAGATAAAGATAACATAATTAGTTGAAAGGAAATCTCCTTTAGAGGCGATACGCTCAATTTTGACAATTATTCTTAAAGGGATTATGCCCACTCACATTTCTTACGTTAAGTTGTTGACACTGGTGTGTAGAGCATATTTGTCTGAATTTAGCCATTACTTTCTTTATTTAGCCATTACTTTCCATTATTTTCTTTAGTTTTACTCCAGTTGCTAAGATATTCCAAAGGCGCCAAGATCATTATGTAATCAGTCCGGCTGTGCGCGTCGCCCAGTGCGGACGTGCCGCCCTGCGTGGCTCTCCACTCTGTTTTCCCGCTGCCGTGTGAGTGTTGTGGTGCTGTGTGTGAGGGTTTAAGACCACTGTGACCTTTGCTTGCCCTGGATCTACCGTCTGCCATACTCTACCGTCTACTCCAGCACCGGAACATCAAGCTGGCAACGGAACAACAACATTGTGAGCGTGCTCTATCCGTTAGCCATGCATCGAGACCTCGCTCGTTATCTCGTCCTTCTGACGGTCGTCCGCGTGCTGGTTGCTGTAGCTGCACCTGCTCCGCACCCGTGGCCGGTG
>VOPJ01004420.1:0-14735 GCA_014673585.1 Semibalanus balanoides
AATGTGAGAGGGCACGTCGTTGCAAAATAAAACAAACAAGATCGGTCCGCAGATGCTCCCCTCAGGGACATACTTGTAATAAGTGCAAATACGCTCGGGTCGAGTGAGTCACAAGCTCGGCCAGGGAATTTTCGCCTACTTTGCTGGATTTGCGTCCATTAAATTAGTATAATGTAATGCACTTACTTGAATATTAATGTGACTCTTTTACCCCGTTATAAAAAAACGAAATATTCTGGACGCTGGGCTGGGTTCTGAAACTGAGATCAGCGTATTACTTAATGTGCTGGTCTGCAGAGAGGGCGGTGTGGCGGTTTATCGAAAAGTTACACTTGGGTCGGTCACTGTGTGAAAAAGGCTGTATGTCAAAAGGATACAAAATCTAATAACGCCCCCCTTACCCACGAAACGCGTATCCCTGATGGTATTTTAATCCGGTGATGTTGTTGCGGTGACCAAAATGAAGGCATGGGTTGATAATCTGTCCCAGCAGACCCTCTGCATAAAAATGCATATTCGATACGACTATGTGTAAAAATATGGGTAAAATAAAACTTTTAGAAGTTTTACTTTAAATCATACACCCTGTGGCCTCAGGTGTAACTAATAGTTATTACTTTAGTCCAAAAACATTACTTTGCAGATTTGTTATGCTTTCCAAATGGGGGTGCTTTGTCTTGAAGAGCACCTCGGGCAGGTCCGAAAACTTGTTTTTTGAGTTTTTGGAGGAGGTACAGTTAGGGTCGTTATCTCCGGTCTAAATGGAGCATCATTTCCGATCCAATGGGTGCTGCCGGCGCTTACGATTCGAGGAGCGCCACCTGCACTCGCGAGTGTCACTTTCAGCGTCCAGACGCACAGGAGAGACGCCCTCAATCGTGATGCTCCTTCCCCCGCCACGTGCGGACTCCTTGGTTACGCTCCTGTCCTCAGCAGAGACGTGGGCACGGGAACCATGTGCCTCCCCGGAGGAAACCAAATTTACGCTAAAAAATGGGATTCTGCTGACAACCCTCCCCTTCTCTCCCCCAGTCAACACCATTTACCTGAGGAGCGAAATTGTAATATACTCTGACGTGGCTCCCCCTCTGATGCAAACTATGACTACATAACTGTTCCTCGGGCCTCGGCCGGGGCAACTTTGAAAACAATTCTCTACCCATGAATGTTGATGTAGGTATGTATGTACCTTGTTTAAAAACAAACTCTGCAAGCGCGGCGAGCATGGGCCGCCTCGCGCTTGGTCGCTGACCGTGAGGAGTACAGGCGGTTGCGTAACCTGACCAAGATCGTGTTGTCGCGTGCGAGAAGGTCCCACCTTGACCTGACTGAGTCACTTAACAGTGATGCGAGACAATTCTGGAGCCGGCTTAAGCGGTGTGGAGCCGATTTTTCTGCGCGAGGTCTAGGGTGCCCCCACCCCCGATCAGGACGCATTGAGTTGCGATGAGCTGAACCGACATTTTTGCCGATCGTCGGCGCTCGCAGTGGCCGCGGAGGCGTTTTGAAGCCACTTCGAGACGCCAACGTCTCCGATGCTTGGGCCGCGTCCGTAGTGTTAGGGTGTGTCGCGGGTGCTTTCGCCCCTTATGTATAACGCTGCAAGATATTTTCTCGTTTGGGCCGGCGAGCGCGTCGGGCTCGTCGGGGTTGATGGCATCCCGATCACCGCGATTGGACGCTGTTCCCTGCCGTCGTCCACTATTCTTCACCTAAATTCAACTCCTCCTTCTTACCCTTACCTTTCCCGACTCTTGGAAAGTTGGCCATTGTTCACACCCATCCACAAGTCGGGCGATCCTACAAAAACCTGGCAAGTTTCGTACCCATCTTCAATCCTTTCCGCGTCTCAACAAAATATGCGAAAAAAGTTATTGTGCGTCTCAGTTTCAATCCAACCTCAACTCACTTAACCATATCCTCTCCCATTCCCCAGTATGATATCGCCATCCCCTCCCACTGAAGATGCCATCTTGACATTGTCGACATGGGCGGCTCTGAGAGTCAGACGTTGGTGACGTCACGTCCGCTTGGACGTCGATATCGATCATGGAGCAAGGCGTTTGACAGTGTGACCACTCGATGCTTCTGAACAACGCGAGTGGTTGGCATTCTCACCCACTGGTTCAGCAGTACCTGCTCCAACCTCTTCCACTCCGTCCGCGGAGGCACCACAGCGCGCCTCCTTTCCCACGGTTCCCTCAGAGATATATCGTAGCCCCCTCCTTTTCCTCATCTTCGTCAACGACGTCGACCTTAGCCTGCTTCCTACCCCCACGGCCATTCGTTTCATACGCGGATGACACCCAAAATCCTGGATCAGCGCCTTAACCACTGTGATTCCAAGATGCTGAGTTCCCGGGCTGAGGAGAACATTCAAGGCCTTCAGTACTGGTTTAGCTTAAACGTGAAAGATGAACGCAGGACAAAAATGTTCCCTTCTTGGACTCAAATTATGTGGTAAAGCATCGACTTTTTCCTCTTGCAGTAAACAACGTTAGATATCGGAAACAAACACATATCAAGTACTGGGTGTTCTCCATCGACCCGACCCTAGCTGGGAGCCAATATCCTCTATTGTTCTGGCGAACCAACGCAATCCATTGACTCACCATTCAAAATTCGTTCCCCATCTCTCACCCGAGAATCCTCAAAATCCTTGTTCAAGACTCACGTTGTTTGCACACTTCAGTACTGTTGTCAGGTCTGGGGTGTGCCCACAACTCCCGCCTGGCCGACTGCAAAGGGTCATACATTTCGCGGCACGGCTTGTCTCCGGCCTCCGCAAGTATGACCACGTTGGGCGCAAAGTGACCTTAGCAGTCGACGCGCCCTAAAGCCCCAATAAACAAAAAAAGTATGACCACGTCACCCCTGCCCTCGCCGCGCTCGGCTGGCCAAGCATACGTGGGATGATCGCGCGCCGTGACGCGGTGAATGTATATCGTGCCTTGCATGTGACTGCTGCTCCCGACACACTGCGGGTCATGTTCCGCCCGCGTAGCGCAGTCTCCGCACGTGCGACCGCGGGCCACTCTGCGGGGTTCGGATCTGCCCCGGTTCGTTCTGGGCGATGATCGGCAGCTCTTTCCGAATAGAGCAGCCGCCAACTGGAACAACTTACCGCGGGTTGTCACCAAGTCTATTTTGCGACACCAGCTGCTGCAACATTTTTAAACTGACCTTGATTCATCTGAATATTGTTTTGTCTGAACTGATTTACTGATGACGATGACCTTGAAGTTTGTGCATTGTACTTGTAATATGACTGGGCCGTAATAGCCACATGTGGTAAGCCCTAATAAATGAACATGAAACTCGGGAGGCTGGAGCTAAGATTAAAAGGGAACTATAGCACCTTGGAAAAGTATGTAGGATGATGGAGAAGGTATGCCCTGATTACGGATCCTGCATTCATTTTTGCGAAAAAGTCCTGAATTTGTTGTACATTGAAAAATAGTAATATTTTTACATGTGACGTCACACCAAGTCTTGCGTCACCCAAAGCGAGTTGTGTCTCACAAGGAGGCATCGAACGGCAAACTTTGCGCCCGCCCGTGAAGCTGCTGTGCCGGCACACGCACGATGGGCTTGCACCGGTAGCGTGAAACGCGACTGGCTGGGTCGACCGGCGCTCGCTCGCTCCGGGTAGGACGTGGGGCACGCATACCGGTGAACCATAGGTGCCGAGCGCCTGACCGACCGGTCGGTGGCTGGCTCGGGGCGACGCAAGGTAAACTGAAATACATGGGAGCGGACGGTCAAAAGCGAGTGCGGTGGCATCACGTAGTAACTACTTATGGACCGGTATGCGAAACGTCACGGGATTTGTGACGTTGAAAATTGACCACAATGACAACGTTTTTGCGTTGGAAACTCAGCACTAGGGTCCGCTGTGGAGGGAAAAAGTATTCGATTGGGGGTTCTCAGCACACCCGAAATCTGGCTTATCTCAGTTAAAACTAATGTTAAAGGTCTATAATTCCCTCTTTAAGTGCCTGAAATGCGATGAGAAACTCAACTTGAAGGTTGGTTAGGTTTTGGCGGAGTGGTTGGCCTTACCAATAATTTTCGTAAAACACGACATCCTGTATCCTCGTGGCAAAATGTAACCATTACATAACTTAATGATATTTTACCATGAAAAGGAGGTTTGCAAACATATACTGAACCATTAGAAAATATTCCACATTCAAAATATCCAGACATGTTTTAATCACGGCGACTGTCACAAAGGTTCTAGGCTGCTGCCGCGTCGACGCCGCAACGAATTTCTGCGGAACGGAAACGCCCGGTGCTTGATCTTGGTGCGTGCTGTTACGCTATAAGGCCTTGGTTACGCTGAGATACCGCCAAAGATCTTGGCAAAACAAGCGCTTGTGCTGTAACCAAGGACGCAGTAACCAGGGGGCAGGGGGACAGCGCCCCCAAACATTGCCAGATTTTAGGTTGATATGACATGAGCGTTGCATGGAAATAATTTACTTCAGAATGCCCTTGTCCCCCCCGCCCCAACTTTCGGAGTTCCGGCACCCTTGGCTGTAACCTAACAGCCCAATTTTCACAATGCTAAATTGCAATGCCTGGGCGGATTTGGGCCTATACCGATACCAGCAAATGTATTGAATGGCTGCTAACATACCCGGTGTATGACTGCTATTACACCCGGTTTATGGCTGCTAACACACCCGGTGTCTGGCTGCTAACACCCCGCTGTCTGCTGCTAACACACCCGATGTATGGCTTGCTAACACACCCGGTGTATGGCGTTGCTAACAACACCGGTGTACTGGCTGCTAACACACCCCGGTGTCTGGCTGCTACAACAAACCCGATGTCCTGGCTGCTAACACACCCCGGATTTTGGGGGTTTTCCTGGCTGCTAACACACCTGTGTCTGGCTGCTAAAACACCCGGTGGTATGGCTGCTAACGACACCCGATGTATGGCTGCTAACACACCCGGTGTCTTTGCTGCTACACACCCTATGTCTGGCTGCTATAACACACCCGGTGTCTGGCTGCTCAAACACCCGGTGTCTGGCTTTGCTAACACCACCGATGTATGGCTGCTAACAACACCCGGTGGTCTGGCTGCTAACACCCCCATGTCTGGCTGCTACACACCCGGTGTCTGGCTGTAACACACCCGGAGTCTGGCTGCTACACACCCGGTTGGTCTGGCTTCTAAAAAACACCCGGTGTTCTGGTGCCTAACACACCGCGATTGTCTGGCTGCTAACACACCGGTGTCTGGCTGCTAACACACCCGGTGTCTGGCTGCTCACATCACCCGATGTCTGGGCTGCTGAACACACCCGTTGGTTGGCTCGCTAACACCCCGGGTGTCTGGCTGGCTAACGCACCTGGGTTTGTCTGGCTGCTAAACACACCGGTGTCTGGTTTTGCTGAACACACCCATCTGTCTGGCTGCTAACGACACTGGTCGTCTTGGCCTGGCTCCCACACACCCGGTTGTCTGGCTTGCTAACACACCTGCTGTCTGGCTGCTACACACCCAGCTGTCTGGCTGCTAAACACACGCCGCTGTCTGGCTGCTAACACACCCGCTGTCTTGGCTACTAGCACACGCCGCTGTCTGGGCTGCTAACACACCGCTGGTCTGTGATAACACACCCACTGTCCTGGCTGATAACAAGACGAGGGCCAGCGGTGGAGGTAGAAAGCATCTCGCCGACGAGATTGGCCGTTCGCAGCTCCGACCGTGCCCACTTGTCTGGCTGCTACACACCGGTGTCTGGCTGCTAACACACCCGGTGTCTGGCTGCTAACACACCGCTGTCTGGCTGCCTAAACACACCCGATGTCTGCTTGACTAACACACCACTGTCTGGCTGCTAACACACCCGGTTGTCTGGCTGCTAACACACCCGGTGGTCTGGCTGCTACACACCCGCTGTCTGGCGCTACCACACCCGCTCGTCTGGCTTGCTACAGCCACTGTCTGGCTGCTAGACACCCACTGTCTGGCTGCTAACACACCCGGTGTCTGGCTGCTAACACACCCGCTGTCTGGCTGCTAACACACCCAGTGTCTGGCTGCTAACACACACACACTGTCTGGCTGCTAACACACCCAGTGTCTGGCTGCTAACACACCCGCTGTCTGGCTGCTAACACACCCGGCATCCGTCTGCTAACACACCCACTACTCGCTAGCGCCATGGAGAACACCGCGTTTTGGAGCTGCCAACTTCCTCTGCAGCAACACTCTGTAATCTGTATTATATACTCTCTACCCTCCGACTACCCGAAACTATGTACTCTCTGAATACATCGAGCGGGAGGATATATCAGCAGCATCAGCTGCATCATCGGTCAGCGATGGAGCGCTCCGTCGGAGTCCGCGTCCGACGCTGTGAGTTCGGCCCATCTCCGTGTCAGCGGGTGATCCGAGCGGGAGCCGTCGACCCGAATCGCCGGCCGTTTTCTCACGAGGCAGGATGGCATGCGGCACGGCCGCTGGCCGTCCAGACGACGTGGCATGGTCGCTGGCCGTCCACAGACGACGTGGTGCGGTCGCTGGCCGTCCAGACGACGTGGCACGGTCGCTGGCCGTCCACAGACGACAGACGACTGGTCGCTGGTCCGTCCACAGACGACGTGGCACGGTCGCTGGCCGTCCCCAGAAGACGTGGCACGGTCGCTGGCCGTCCACAGAAGACGTGGCACGGTCGCTGGCCGTCCACAGACGACTGGTCGCTGGTCGTCCACAGACGACGTGGCAACGTGTCGCTGTCCGCCCCAAAGAACGTGGCACGGTCCGCTGTGGGCCGTGCCAGTTACGACGTGGCACAGTCGCTGGCCGTTGCCACAGACACTGGTCGCTGCCCGGTTCCGACAGACGACGGGCAACGGTCACGCTGGCCGCCTTAGACCGAACGGGCTACGGTCGCTGGCCATCACAGACTGAACTGTGTCGCGGCTACGTGTCCACAGACGACGTTGGCCACGGTCGCTGGCCGTCCCAAAATGTTGCACGACGGTCGCTGCCGTCCACAGAACGACGGGCACGGTCGTCTGGCCGTCCACAGACTGACGTGGCAACGGGTCCTGTGCCTGTCCACAGATCGAAACGTGGTGCATCGCGCTGGCACTCCACACGACGTGGCACGTCGACTGGCCCCCAGACGACATGGACACGGTCGACTGGCGCGTCCCACAGATACGTGGCGCGGCTCGCCTGGCCGTCCCCAGACGCACGTGGCCCGTCGCTGCCGTCCACGAGAAACGTGGCCGGTCCCGCTGCCGTCCCACAACGACGTGGCACGTCGCTGTCCGTCCACGAGGGAAGACCTTGGCGCGGTCGCTGCGTCCCTAGACGAAGTGGCGCGGTCCGCTGGCCGTCACAGAAGACGTGGCGCGGTCGCTGGCCGTCCACAGAAGACGTGGCGCGGTCGCTGGCCGTCCACAGACGACGTGGCGCGGTCGCTGGCCGTCCACAGAAGACGTTCAATGCTTCGGGTATTTGTCTGTGTAGGATAGGATTTTTTGCTCGCTGTAGAGAAAAACAGAGACATGTCGTTATTGGCAGGCGGCAGCTACGGGATGTATGTTATATGAGAGCCTTGTCTGACCGATTGTGACGGATACATACGTGGAACAGTGGAGGCAATATTCCTTTCTTCTCGAGTCGGCATTATCACTGCAGCGCAACACATCAAACGCAGACACACATACGAGGGGCTGTAGATTATATGTGAGCGGTTTCAAACAGAATATAAGGTTAATCGTTTGTTAGTTGATTTGTTATAATCAGTTCCTTATCAATTACATAATAAGCATGAAAGCTAAACGTGCCTGGTTAACCACGAAAGTGACTAATTGATACGAAAACTTGCCTCTTAAGTTGTACGTCAGATGTAAAAAAGCACATTAAACTAGGATGAGCCGTATACCTTTTAGCCGCCGAATTATCCGTTGCCGCCAATCGCCAACAGCGTCAGCATAACAAGAAATGATATTTGTAACGATACAAATGACTTGAGTCTCAAAATTCAAAAATATTCGAAAAAAGGTCACTATATTTCGGCACAAACCTTCGGCGTTTGCGGCTGAAGGCTGCGGCCGAAGGTATCGTCGGCGTTTGCGGCCAGTCACCTGATGAAGGTTCGTGCCGAAATATAGTGACCTTTTTTCGAATATTTTTGAATTTTGAGACTAAGCATTTGTATATGTAATGGGCATTCAGGACAAATCACCAAGGTATGAGTGCAAATGTATACCACACCCTCTCCGATTTTACTCTCAAGTGGTGTGTAGGGTTATTTTGGGCGCTGATTTCGTTTTCTGAGTTTATATGGTCGTCAGGTTACGGGGTCACAAGATACAGGACACCGGAATTTCAGGTCAAGGTCAAACACGCAACTACGTTTGTCATTATATCTCCAAGACGAAAAGACATATAAGAAAAAAACAATATATCTTTAGAGAGGAGGAAAAACAACGAAATATAATGACAAATTTATTATTCCCCCTGGAACCAAAATTTGAACAATTCAATCTGATGACCTTGAAGGAGGGCATGGTCAAACTATTTTGCCTGTTCAATTTCCTTGAAATTAACACACAGTGGTCATTTAATGGTAGCGAAGCGTTTGGCAAATTCCACGTGTAAAGAAACTCCTTGGGGGTAAAAAGTTGGTCTTATTAATACGTCACTTGCCAAGCAAGGTTGATAATTAACGTTTCCCCAAATTTAAGCATCTATGAGCGATTTTGAAAGCACCTGCCCCTATAGAATACACTTAGAATATTAGTTTTGGCATAAATACAGAACAGCACGATAATAACTATAAATAAAACAATACAAAACAATACATAATATAAAAAATTAATATCGTCTCCTTGATGGACATCCCAGCAGACGCATTTAAGCAGCAACCTAATTGCATCGCGTATTCTTCATGTCACGCATCTATCTGTTTGGTTTAAATCATTAGATCAGTAAGAATTTGTGAATTGCCCGGTCTAAGTTAGGTAACTACAAAGCAACTTGTTTAAGCATAAAAATCCGCTAGAGACTCAATTACAACGAAGAGAAAACTTTACCTGCGCCTCTGTCCCAATCAATCATTGTATTCGCTATGACGAGCATGTTGGATTTTTTGCTGATCAACAGAGCGAACCATTACAATACGATGTGCCTGCTTAAAGTTGTCCCTTTTCTTGGAATATTTTCCTTAAGTCCTATGTGTGGTCCTTCGATACGTTTAAGCAAACTTTGTGGCGTTTAAACCGGTTACAAAACACACCATCAACTAAATTAGATGGCACGCTATAGAACGGGCATGGAAAATCAACCAAATCCACATACTTCCATTTCCACGCAATTACGTGATGGTGGTTACAGCCACAGGAAATATTGACCTTTCTCCCCCACAAATGAGTAATACCTTAAATCGCAGACAAAGACCAAAATATATTTGTTTTAACCTCATTAGCATTGTTGCTATAAAAACATTCCTACCAGAAAGAATTTGAAAGTTCAATGTGACTAGTGTTCCACACTTTTAACGACGGTAACTAGTTAAGAAAGCAGTTAATTTCAGTTTCCCACGAAAATCGACATTTGTTGTTTAAATAAATATTAACAAATATATATATTATATATAGTATTATATATATATTATATATTATTATTATACTATATATTAGTATATAATATATATATATAAAATAATATAGGAACTTAGAAAATATCCCAAGAAAAATACGACTTAAGCAGACATCGTATGTAAGCCTTCGCTCTTTGATCAGCAAAAATCCCACATGCTCTTCATAGCGAATACAAATCGTTGATTGGCAACGAACGCAGGTAACAATTTTCTTTCCCGTGTAACGAGTCCCCTAATGCGGATTTCATACTTAAAACAATGTCTTGTAGTTACCTTCTTTAGACCGAGCAATACACAAATTGCACCTGAATCATGATATAACCAAACAGATAGATGCGTGAGCGCAAGATGGCAAATAGGTGCTGCTAAATTCCCGTGCAGTGGAATGTCCATCAAGAGACGATATTAATATTATATTATGTATTAATTTGTATTGTTTATTTATTGTTATTTAATCTGTTGCTGGTTGTGCATTTATGCAAAACTAATAGTCATAAGTGTGATTCTTATAACGGCAAGTGCTTTCCAAACTCCGCTCATTGATGCTTAAATTTGGAGAAAACTTGTATAATTACGACTTGCTTTGGCAATGATCGTCATTACAAAGCCAACTTTTGACCCCCTAAGGAGTTTTCTACCTACGTGAAATTTTGCAAGCATGCTACCAATAAATGAACTCAACGTGTTGTCTAATTTCAAAAAAAGTCGAAACAGGCAAACATAGTTTGACCTTGGACCCACTTCAGGTCATAAGATTGATGTCCAAATTTTTTGGCTTTCAAGGGGTAAATAATTTTGTCAATCATATTCGTGTTTCTTCCCTCCTCCTAATGATATTTTGTTTTTCTTTTATAGTTCTTTCGCTTGGGAGATATAGATGCAAACGTAGTGCGTGTGTTTGAAACCTGACCTGAAATTCCGGTGTCCCTGTATCTGGACCCCGTAACCTGAACGACATATAAACTCAGAGAAACGAAATCAGCGCCCAAGTATAACCCATACACCACTTTAAAAGCGAAATCTAGAGGGGGTTGGTTACCATGCCTTGTGATCTGTCATGGAATTGCCCATGATCTATAATTATGCCAAGTCTCAAACAAGGGTTAAACCTAATTTATGAAAGAAATCATATTCTTTGGCACAAGATGACTATGCAAGATGCGATAACTACTATCTACATCGCGTCCCCAAATGCCATGAAATAATTGGTCATTAATTTTGATAAGTAATAACCGTAGTACCAGTTGGTACCGATACCGTACATCACGGAAGCATGAAATCAGGGTGCGACTGCGAGCGAGTCGGTCGGATCAAATGGCACAGCATCCGCCCTATTTCGGTAGATGCAAAACTGATGAGCGGAGGAAGACGACTAACGCTCGGGGAACCTCAGATCACGCTCATAATACCGGCAGCTCTGATCACGCTCATAATACCGGCAGCTCTATCTGCGCCCAGGGAAATATTGGCTGGCCAGGCGGCAGAACTGACTTGCGTTACACCGGCAGCGGAATCCGGCAGAACTGTGAGATATATGGTTATTTCTGTCCGCAATGTAACGGCGCATAAGCAATGTGCAAATGTGACATGTACCATCGAATTTAACGCGTTGTGTGCTCGCTTTTATTTCTAAGTGCAATAAGTGTATTTCAACCCATAACTTCTCAAACATAGGACCAGTAAGACGCCTTAAGCGGCGAAGGACGAGCGAGTCCGAATAAATCCGTGTAGCTCAGTCCGCCCGTGTAGCTCAGTCGGGAGAGCGCTGGACTACAGATCTGATCCACCCTGCAAGATGGGTTGCGAGCCGGCTTCGGCGCTCGCTTGTTTGCTCCTGGCGGGGAATTGACCTGCCGGCTGGTGGCAGCGGCGGCGTCAAAGGTCAGATGAAGCAGCGAGCCGGGCGGACCGTCCTCAGTCGTTAGGGGATTGTTAAACTTTCGTCTCTAAATTCTGCGGGACTGGAATTGCGTGATCGGATGGTGGGGTCAGGGCCTGCGCAACAAGCTTAGGTTAGCGTGAGTCCTGATCTCGGGAATCCATCCCATCAAAACATTCGGACTAAATTTATTTTAAAAAATCCGCGTCAATTTATCACTCGCCCAACGGAGGTTTCTTTTGTGCAAAGCATGCTTTTGAATTGTTTTCGCTATGTGTTGTTTTGCCGTCGCAAATAGATCCGAACTTAATTCGATACTTTGAAGCTAAATAATTTGCAGCGTTTATTTTTTAATTATGCAAATATAAGGTCTGTGTGTAGGCAAACATTTCATTTGGGAGTGGGTATACACTGTAAAAAAATTAGCATCCCGATGCTAACAACGGTGCAAATTTTTGTGCTAAGATAAGCAGCTTATCGATTAGCATGAGTTTTGGCTTCAAACTAGCCCTCATTGAAATTAGCAGTATTGGTGTACTGAAAAGTGTGAACGCAAGACCGAAAAATAGCAATAGCTCGTAATGGTGCTTGTATATAAGCATCCTATTTTTTAGAGGTGCTTGATGTAGCATCCGCAATTCGGGCGTTAGCTTCCCCACCGCGCTTTTATGCAAATATGGTGCTTGGTTTAATACAGGGCACTAGAATAAGCACATTTTCGATTTGCGGGAAACTGTAGCAGCAAAAAGGGAAGCTAATTCAGGCGCCTGCGCGTGGACGCAACTGAGTGAGGCAGCCATCTTCGTCGTTTCGCGTGTCGTTGGTCGTGGTGGTGTTCGCGTTCGCTGGTATTTAAGGAAGTTGTTTTAGGCAAAGTGCTTCTGTGTGCATGAGTGGTCGGTGAAGTGATGCGCCATATCAGAAGCGTTTTGAATTTAGTTTATGAATGATTCTGGATGTGTTGCGAACATCATCAAAGCAACAAACTCTGGTTTTGTGGACATCTCTACCGTAGAGAAGAAACGATTTGAGACGCTGCCCGCCAGAGAAGCGATCGTGGTGAGGTACGCGGGGAAAAAGCAAGTGCTGTCGATACATTATAAGGTACACTTTGTATAGCTTAGCTTCCAACTTCCTATATGTTTGTTGCAAATCTGGTGGATGTTTCTATAATACATCATATTGTCAATAATTAAGTTGTTTTTACTGAAGATATGCCAAATGCCTCAAGTCTCAACGAACGCATTGGGAGACATTAAGCATAAAACATTGAGATAAACGCAATTGCATCGCTTGCCTCGTTGAATGGCGCTGTTTGACACATGCGGTGTGCTTCAAAACGTTTTTTCCTCTAATTTTGTATGTTTAGGTACCTGAGCTTCAAAAAGGTGTTAAGTTTTAAGCAGCTGCTAAGTCTCATTTTGGGATATCAGAATTGACATTTCAACCCCACGTTCGGTTGGCTAAGAAGCTTAGACCAGTAAGTGTGATCATACCAAGATCCGTCGGTGATTAAATAGTTGTAGATCTAGCAGCGTGTTTTTCAAATCTAGCAGCATAAATATTACGGTACTAGGTGTTAAGCACCATTTTGAGGCTTAATTCAAGCCGCATTTGGGTTATCAGAATTGACATCTGAATAAGCACCACCATGGGTGCTAATATTTTTTTAAGCGTAAGATGAATTTGATTGCGCTCTACAGCAGCAGCATTTTTTCATTTAGAATCCTTTGGTTTTGAAGCTACGACGGTGTAATGAAGGAAATATTATAAAATCGGCAATGTAAATACCAGTAAAGCGCCGTAGTTGGCGATGAACGAGCGAGCGCGAAGGAAATGTATGGTGAATTTTCAACTCAATCGGGGAATAGTTTTTGAGATACAAAAATTGCGCACGTGCGCACGTGCAGGACCCACTCATCCCTGAACTTATGAAAATGTGGAGGCTGATGAGTCTTAACCACACACTTAATTTTGAACCCATCGGCTCACCGTTCCTGAATATATAATAGGGGTGTCCACGTGCGCACTTTGCAGAGCTACCCCACCCCTGACTTGTTGGAAAGGCGGCGGCTGAGAGGTCCCTAACTACTCACCGAATTCGAACACAATCGGTTCAGCCGTTTCTGGAATATAGAATAGGGGTGTGCACGTGCACACGTGCAGAGGTACCCTACCCTTGACTTGTGGAAAGACGGTGGCTGAGAGGTCCCTAACCACTCACCAAATTCGAACCAGGGGCGGCGCCACCGGGGGGCAGCGGGGGCAGCTGCCCCCCCCCCCCTCCTCTGGCGTAAGCCAGGGGGCAAACATATCTTTTTGACCCTCCAGAATTTCACGGAGGCCTTAATCACAAAAAGGTGCCCACTTTGGTCAACTGTCAAAAAGAAAGAAAATTGATGTTGTCCCTTGTTCAAATTCCTACATGAGCAAAGCCTTGCTTGAGGCCACTGTGGGCCCCCAGTACTAGACAGGGGGCCCCATACTAAAACAGGAGGCCCCCAGTACTAGACAAGAGGCCCCCAGTACTAGACAGAGGCCCTCAGTACTAAAACAGAAGCCCCAACAGTACTAGACGGAGGCCCCAAGTACTAGACAGGAGGCCCCAGTACTAGACAGAGGCCCCAGTACTTACAGGAGGCCCCATTACTAGACAGGAGGCCCCATAACTTACAGAGGCCCCGTACTAGACAGAAGCCCAGTACTAGACCAGGAAAGCCCCAGTACTAGACAGGAGGCCCCCAGTGAAGTGCTAAACAGGAGTCCCCCAAAGCAGTGCTAGACAGGATGCCTCCAGCATTAGAAAGGAGGTCACCATACTAAGCAGGAGGCCCCCCAGTTCTAGACAGACAGGAGGCCCCCAGTACTAGACAGGATACCCTCATAATAAACAGGAGTCCCCCTTAGTACTAGACAGGAGGCCCCCAGTATTATACAAGAGGCCCCCATACTAAACAGGATACCCCAGTACTAGACAGGAGGCCCCCAGTTACTAGACAGGAGGCCCCCATACTTAAACAGGAGGCCCCAGTCGTAGACAGGAGCCCCCAGTACTAGGGACGGGGCCCAGTACTAGACAGGGGCCAATACTAAACAGGAGGCCCCCAGTACTAGACAGGAGGCCCCCAGTACTAGACGGGAGGCCCCTGTTATGTTCTGGACATGGGGCCGGAACGTGCTGCCACCTAGCGGGGAGTTGGCATCAGCTGTGGAGTCAGC
>VOPJ01004421.1:0-14736 GCA_014673585.1 Semibalanus balanoides
GACTTACAGCTTGTATATTAAATACTGAGAATATGGTGCGGAGAAAGGTTGCAAGAAAAAAGTTCACTGAGGATGACCAGCGAAAGGAAAAGCTGGACGTGCTGTTAAAACAGTTTGATATGGAAGGTAAGCCTTTATGACATTGCCATTTGTATGAATGATGTATCCGACATTTTATGCGACTTTGCTATCAATTTTACAGTGTGATTTTTTATCTCTCATCACAACAGTAATCTGCCCTACGTATTCAGTCCTGTATTCTTGACAACACATTACTGACTGCAGTCGGCTGCGGTGGACTCTGCCGACTGACCCGTACTCTGTCATGCCCCGCAGTGGACAGGCGAGTTTACGAGATGCAGCGTGCCACTGAACAGGCATGCGCTCACATCGACAGCATGCTCAAACTGGCGCGGCTCAAAATACCCTCAGCACAGAAGGGGGAGCTCTGGGAAGGCAGCGAACAGGTGTGCAATGAGCCAAACAGTTCTCTCAACAGTTGACATTGTGCAGTTGCAATTAGATGTGTGGTTTCCGTTGTCATTAATTCACATAACGGTACATTTGGGGCTGAAATCGTACGTCACCTCTGCCCTTCTTTCACGTTTTGTCTGCCCTTCTTTCACGTTTTGAAATTCCTTGGTCAGATTTTGTCCTAGGTCTGGTCAAATTTAAGCATTGATCGCGGACTGGCGTGCCTGTATTGATCGGTAACCCATAGATCGGTGTGCCAGCACCGTTCCCGGACCGTGCTGGCTGGTGTGTCCACCGGTCCTGTGTACGGGTCACGCGATGTTCCGTGTGTCGGTCCGCCCGCTCACCGTGTACCTGTCTCCGTGTGTCCGGCCGGCAGGTGACGGCGGCCGAGGTCGTGCTCTCTGCCGTCGACGCAGTGTTACACGAAGCCGAGCGGACCGTCCAGCAGCAGCAGAAGCCGACGCGGGGCCGCGGCCGGGGCCGCACCCGCGCCACGCCGTCATCCTCGACGTCGTCGACCGGCATGGTGACGCCGATGCAGGCGCCGCGGCCCCTCCACGCCTCCACGCCGGCTGTCACACCCAAGTTTGACCCGCTGACGGTGCAGCGGCAGGCGCCGAGCACGATCCGCCGCCGCAAGCCGCGCGAGATGCTCATGTCGCTCAAGGGCAGCCCTGTGATGGGAGACACGGAGGCGACGGTCACCGTCTCTGAGCCCAAACAGCTAGTGGTGAGTGCCGGGCACGGGACGGCGGGGCCGCGGCTGTAGGCAACCAGAGAAACACCTGGACATTTGCTACCGTCTATGGGGATAAGTTATCATTTGGATTCTGCTAGTATTCTTCAGATGGTGAAATATAAGCACACACGTTTTTTTGTTTATTTGCATAACTTTGCTAGGTGGTTATGGACCAAACGCCTATTTTGTTTATGTTTGTTTGTTTCTTTTCCCTGGTGCCAATTATTTCATTCATCGTATTTATTCATATTTTACATTGTTAATGAGCCCATCAAAGAATTGCTATTCCTTCATATCATTCATTGTTTTATTAATATAATAATAATCCATTGTTTCGTTCATTTTGTTCATTGTTGTATTCATATCATTCATTGTTGTATTCATATCATTCATGGTTTCGTTCATACCATTCATTGTTTCATTCATATCATTCATTGTTTCATTCATATCATTCATTGTTTCATTCATATCTTTCATTGTTTCATTCATATCATCCATTGTTTCATTAAGTTTCATTAATTTTCATTCATGGTTTCATTCGTTTCATTCATTGAGTCATTGTTTGCGCCATTGCTTTGCTCTGACCCAACATGTTACGGTGCTCCAGTAGTTACTCTTCAAAACTTGACCTGACCTGATTCCCCATTTCGCCCGCAGCAAAAGACAGTGGAGCTGCTGCGTCAGGACACGGAGCAGCTGGATGAGGAGACCAAACAGCTGTTTGCCAGTCTCCGGGACCAGCTGAACGACATGACCGCCTCGGCCAACGCCGTGATCTGATGACGACGTGACGTCTAATAACATCAGTCCTATGACGTCACGCCAGCCCCTCGGAGCTATGCGCCCGGCGGCTTCCGAGATTCTTAGGTGGTGACACTTATACTATAGGTGCCGGAGCTGAGCTGGCCGCGCTGTACAGTCTCTCGCTGTCTGTAAATACTCCTCGTGCGAGAGTGCCACCGCTGCCCCGGCGACTGATAGCTAGGGCACGCGGCCCGCCCGCTGGCTAGCCCAGTGATTGCTTTTCATCAGGGGATCGCCTGAAGGTGCCGCAGTGATGTGTCGTCCGGTGGAGCCCGTTCGTTATAACCCTCCGCTGCCGGTCCGATAGTCGGTGACGTCACCGTTGTTGAACTGTGTCCACTGGTCGGCTGTTGTTTGGTGCGGGAAGGGAATGGTGCCGTTTTCGCGACCAGCTACACGTGACTTTTGTCAACGCTATAAGCCACCAGCTTTCTTCCTTTCACACTGTCCATCAACTGCCTGTCAATTTATGAGAGTGCCAAATAAAGGTGTTCATATTCCAACGGTAATTTCTGTTTAGTTTATATGGATGTTTCTTGTGGTATGTGTTCACTGTTGAGTTGGGATTCTCTGCAATTTTTAATTGTTTACCGCGAATAATTTACACTTGAACTTGATTGAACGGTGTGAAGAACAGTTACATGACGTGTCTTGAGTTGCGCGGCCGCAGCCTCACTCGCATCTGGGGCGATAGACTGACCGGTCCCGCGGCCCCGCACTCGGTCACTCACACATCGCCGGGGGTGGCCGTGGGTAGAGCTGTAGCTTGTAGAGCAGTGGGACCTAAACACTAGCTAAAACTTTTCGCATGTTTCGCATGTTTGTATGTATTAAACAATAGGTAATTCAATCCCACCCGGCTTTAAGTGGTGTTATTTACCCAGCTACTCTCGCGGACTTGTCGGATTTCATCCAATGTATCAATCACTGATGGAATTAAAGTCATCGCATATTTGATGTAGTGTCCCTTGTTAATGCGAATTAAATTATATATATATATAGAGGAAAACGAGGGTATATTCTTTTCATATTCCTGTCCATCAAATCGGAGGGTCATCCAGCCCTTTGTCCCGTGCTGCCGTTTTTATGCGTAGAACGTTTCCTGTTAAATTGTATTTTGCGGCAATATGCGATCCATTGTCATTCATTAATTCAATCATCGAAACGTTTGTTGTAATTCTCTGTCTCTCCATAAGCAATAAGCATCATCAGTGTTCCGGGGAGCGTGGAATGTATCCTGTATGAGTGCATCTGGTCCGCCTCGATGCGGCGCGCCGCCGGCCTCGGGTCGCGTCCGGTGCCGGCTGCTGAGCTGATGCAGTCTCGGCCGGGCCTCCTGCTGTTCGTGTGCGCCGCGCTGACGCTCGGCGCTCTCTCAGTGCGCATGTCGCTGCCACCGCGCCGCATGCCGCTGCCAAACTACCACTTGGCAGCGGTGCACCGCGGCATGGGCCAGCCGCAGGTGCACACGGCCCGCCGCCTGCCGCATAACGACGTGCCCGTCTCCGTCCACTTCCACTCCCAGTACGACTGGGCGTTCCTGCGCGGCCTCAACATCAACAACCCGCGCCGGCTGGAGCACGTCCGCAACCGGCACAACGTGCAGATGGGCGTGTCCGACCCGAGCTGCGATGACGGCCAAACGAACCTGACGCGCGACTGGGAGGACGGCTCCGAGCCGCACGTCTGCCCCGTGGGCCAGCGCCTGCTGGTGGTGCCACCTATAACGGGCCGCGTCGACTGCCAGCGCCACCTGCCGGACGACCTGCAGCTGCTGCACGTCTGCATGAACGCCAGCCTGTCGTACTCGGCGGGCATCCCGACGTACGGCCACCACCGTCCTCTGTGGCCGGTGTACGGCTCGTTCCGCTACCTGCCGCCGCAGCGCTGGCTTCACAGCATCGAGCACGGCGCCGTGGTTCTCCTTCACCACCCGTGTGTCGACCTCGACCAGCTGCGGCAGCTGCGCTCCCTCGTGCAGCGCTGCATCTTCAAGCACGTGGTGACGCCGTCCTGGCGCGTGGAGCGCAGCCGGCCGCTGGTGCTGGTGGTGCACGGCTGCGCGTTCCAGATGTCGCGCGTCAGCGCCGAGCTGGTGGTGGCCTTCATCCGGCGGAGGGCGCTCGCCGGCAAGGAGGGCCGGCTGGCGAAGCAGGGTCAGTTCCGGGACCAGCTGGTGCGCAAGGCGCGCCCGCCGGCCGGCTCCGATACTAACGACACAGTGCTCTGTCCGTTCTTCCCGGCCCGCACTGCATCCGACGGGCTGTTTGACGAGTGGCGCTGAGCGGCCCCGACTCACGGTGACGGAGTGTTTTCGAGCGGCACCGACCCAGTAAACATGCCGTCAGGCCAACGTCGGCTGGACGTCGTCCCGATGTCGGAGAGTTGCTGAGCGGCCCCGACTCACGGTGCGGACTGGGAGAGATCTGGGTCAGAGCAAAGGTATCGGCCCAAGGACGTGAGCGGTATAATACCGATAAACCAGGCGACAAGCAACATGGTTGACCTCGTTGCAGTTTATATGCTTTTTGAAGCCGAGTGGGGTTGTTTTAGCATAGAGTTAAAGCCTATCGCTATATAAGGGTCCTAGTCTATCGCTTTTTATGAACTTTCCGGGGATGACAAGCAGCCACCGTCCACCAGGCCGATCTAGCACCAGCAAGCCAACGGAACATGAGTGTCCATTGTGCAATGTATACAATACAGCGCAGCCTTCAGCTGATCAGACAATACAAGGTCAAACGACAGACAAGCATCACTTTTGCTTACCAAACTGTGGTAAGCAGCGATGCTATATGAGTGAAGTATCCATTACAATGGGTGATCGAGAGCAAGTGAGTTTTTACTAGTTCGTGATTTCTGAAAAGTTTACACTGCTTCGCAATCAATCGACTAGTAGACAGATTCAGATTTAGCATATTCGGGTGGCGGGGTTGATCCAAAATTATATCTCATAACGTGCGTATTTCCTTACTCGCTTGCAGCTGTTAATATCCTGGTATTCCACTTTGTCCATTTACCACTATATTCCATTGATGCGTACCGAATTCAAGCAACACGTCGCCGAGCTCTGCATTATAGTTTTATTCATTACCTTTATCCCTGTTCCCACCCACAGAAGCGGACATTATGTTACATCAATGCACGTTTAAAGCACGAGTTCTCGTTAACAGAGTCGTTTCGGAACAAGATTGCTAGACCATCAGATTAGGTTTTGGACAAAACAGCTTTTCGCAACAGCATTTCCACACGTGCTCACAGCGCCTCGGAGACCTACCACTGTCGCGACAAACGCCCCCAAAGCCGAACAAAACCGTCAGAAATGAAGCCAAAACACCTAAAAATACGATTAAATATATTACAATAACAACTAAGTGCATTTGGAGGACCCCAGCAGCGCAGACTCCTGGCAGAAGTATGCTGATGGTGCAGACTGCAGCGTGGGAAGCAGCCGACGGCGGCGTCAACACCGCAGCTGCCCTCACAGCATTACGGCAGCTGTCATAGTGCTAAAAGTACGGCAGCTGAGTACGGCAGCTCAGTATCATACTGCTGGGCCAGCCTCTCTGTAGGCGGCACCCGCTGTCTGATTCCACCCAGCACACGTCCAGAAGCCAGCCGAGCCCTACAGGACAGAGATGCTGCTGTAGAGGTGACCGACCGATCGCAAGGTACCCGGCGTCCTGTATCCCTTATCACCGCTACTTCTTGACGGCGTCCAGCCTGGCGTTGAGCGCGTCCAGGCCCTTGGTGAGCGTGACGAGCGAGCCGGCACAGTCGGCCTGCACCTGGCCGAGGCGCGCCTCGCCCTGACTCAGACCGGACTCGATCTTCTGCTGCGCCGACTCCAGCTGCGTCAGAGAGCGAGAGAAGTTCAGCGCTGAAACAACGGAGAGGGGGAGAAATCAGAACTCTGGAACAACGCACAGAATGGGGGAAGGTCAGCGGCGAAACAGCACAGAATCAGGGGGAAGGTCAGCGCTGAAACAGCAAAGAGGGGAATAAAATCAGCGCTCTCAAACAACGCACAGAATCGGGGAAAGGTCAGCGTTGAAACAATACAGAATGGGGGAGGTCAGCGCTGAGAGGGGAAGAATCAACGCTCTGAAACAACACACATAATCGGGGAAGGTCAGTGCTGAAACAGCACAGCTGGCAATCAGGTTATCTCCAACCGTCGGGAGCGGCAAAACAAACAGACCGACCATCTAGTCTTCCAGGTCTAGAATCTGTTTAATGCTAAGGACAAGAGGGGGAGAAAGGAACACCAATAAGGCGAGCAGACAATACTTCATGGTTCATGGTGAGACCAGAAACGTCATTTTCGCATGATAACACACCGTTAATGGCCAGTTAATTTGACCGGATGGTCAGCAAGGTCATCGGAAGACCATCCAGTAGAACAGAGCCCAGTGTCTACCGCGTCCCGCCACAGCGCTCTGCCCACGTTGATCGTGTTTATAACCCGGCCTGCAGTGACGGCCACACTACCCACCGTTATCGTGAAGTCCCTGCAGGGAGGTGAGCCGATCCAGGATAACGGGCAGCTCGCCCTGAACCCCGGCCGTCCTCTGCATCAGGTCATGCAGCTCCGAGATCTGAGAACAGACGCAGCCGCAGCGTCAGACATACAGCCTGCTCCCATCAATCCTGTCACTGTAACACAGTACGTCAGATATACACCTCCCACCATCAGTCAGTTACACAGTACGTCAGATATACACCTCCCACCACCAGTCAGTTACACAGTACGTCAGATATACACCTCCCACCACCAGTCAGTTACACAGTACGTCAGATATGCACCTCCCACCTCCAGTCAGTTACACAGTACGTCAGATATGCACCTCCCACCTCCAGTCAGTTACACAGTACGTCAGATATACACCTCCCACCACCAGTCAGTTACACAGTACGTCAGATATACATCTCTCATCTTCAGTCAGTCTAGCACACCACACAGCACCTCCCACCTCCAGTCAATATAACACACCACACAGCACCTCCCACCTCCAGTCAATATAACACACCACACAGCTGCACCTCCCACGTCCTCCAGTACGTCAGATATACACCTCCCACCTACAGTCAGCAGTGTCCTAGAATTGCTTTAGAGCTAGGGTGCAGAGTGGAAAATTCAGGCTAAAAATCAGAGAAAGAGTGGAAAATTTATACCTAAAAAAGAGACTTTTTAAAGAATTTACACATCTCTATTAAACAAAACTTGATCAATTTTCTGGCTTTTACATATTACAATAAATCAGTGAAAAATAATATCAAAAGTGAAAAAGAGTGGAAAAATCCTTCAAATTGCGCAAAAGCAGTGGCAAATTATTTATTGTAGGGTGTCGCTTTACACCCAAAATTCCCAATCCTAGAACACTGACAGTCAGTCACACAAAACTGCCACTAATCCAAGGTGCCGTCCTATATAGTATGTGCCTATCCCGACTTCAGTCTCGCTGACCACACATCTCGTGTATCCCGCCCTAACCCTTCGTCACCCGCTAGTCTGCCCCCACCTTGGTCATCTTCTCAGCGTCGACGCCGGCCTGCCGCTGCTCGGAGAGCTGGTTCATCCGCTGGTGGAGGGCCTGCAGGCGGGCCTCGGCGGCCTCCAGCGTGGCCGGCTCCAGCAGCGCCACCTTGGAGCTGAGCGCCGCCACGGCCCCCAACAGCGATCGCTGTCGGGTCTCGGCTGACAGCCGGCTCTGCAAAGAACAGCGAGAGGTCAAGATAGTCAAAGGTATGGGCATTGCGAACGAAAAATGGGTATATTATGATCAAGGAAAGCGGTTCGAACTCATCGTGTGAATAGCGAGTCATAGAAAGCGTTGCTCTAAAAAGCTTCCGAAGAGCACATGCTGACCATTTTGTCTGGCGCGGCGCCGACGGCTCGCTCCATTCTCTCCAGGCGTTTCTCCAGCTCGCCGAGAGCGGCCGTCTGCTGCGCGCGGGCCTTCTCAGGCCGCACGTGCAGCTCGTACGTGGCGCTGGCATCACCAGCAGCCCCCTTGGTGGCGGCGCCGCCCGCTCCCTCGGCCAGCTGCGACAGCTGCTGCTCCAGCTTGCTGGGGACAGAGCGGACAAACACCGAGTCAGGTCGGCAGAGAAGGTCGCTACAGAGGTCATCAGGGTCAAGTCGATCACCACAAACATTCCGCCGAGCATTTTATATATGATCAAGCTTTGTGTACTGGCGTGCTAAACCTCATATGTCATGTGATTACAAACAATGTTGGCATTTGACCCGACAATATTCTGTGTGCCCTGCCAGGTTTCGTTTCCGACAGCTGCCGTGGGCTGCTACTGACCTGCGCAGTGCTCCCTGTGGGTCCCCCAGCTCGCTGAGCACCTGGCTGCCCAGCAGCTGCTCCAGGTTGACCTCGGCCAGGTGGCGGTGCAGCATGTCCATCTCTGAGCCGATCTGGGCAGCCGAGCGGTCCTCGGCGCTGCTGTCCGCCTTCAGACCCGACTGCAGGTCTGCCGCGCGACACAGGGATATGGTCAGTATGTCTGCTGCTGACCCGACTTCACTGTTTGACGTCCTATACCCTGCGACCTAGAATAGCCCCGCTTCGCGAGGATCGGTTGCGTGAAGTCATTACAGTGACCACTGTCATGCCCAGCTGCAAGCAGGCTTCAAGGAGGCAGCTCATGCATTGATGTTCAAGTCGAAAACACTTGCCCTTGGGACAAATGGCTGGCGGCATCACCCCGCGTCAAGCATCTAACAGCCACTATACCAAACGGGTTCGGCGTGAGCCTAAGAAACACAACCCATAAGGTCCCTGTTCGCCTTTCCCTCCCACAGCAATGGCGCTACACTCGGCCTCCACTGAGCCGACACTTCTAACCGGTCGACACAGGGGCTACCGCGTACTCTCAGCCTCGTAGAGCTCTCACCGGCGACCTCCTTGTCGAGCTGCTGCAGCTCCAGCTGGAGCCGCTGGTACTTCTGCACCACCGTCTCGGGCTGACCATCCCCAGCCAGCTCCCACTGGCCGGTGCGGGCGGCGTACCCTCACCGAATCTGTGGGCGTCCACATAGAACGGGACTAAACCGGCGTTACGGTAAAACAGTACAGGGCCCAAGGGAACGGGACCAAATGTGCCGCGCACGTGGGGCCACCCAAAAAAAACAGCGCCGTGACACAGATCACACACTCATACAGCAAGGCGCAAAGGCATCGCGCGCGTGGGAGTGGCACAACGCGCGCTGGTGACCACTGACCCCATAAATAAGCAGCGTAGCTACGGAACGACCCCGGGAGACTTGTGGAGTAAATCTACTGCGCTCTAAAGGTAGATCGTATGACCAAATATCAAACGTCGCCAGACTGAAAGTCTAGATTGTAGAATCGCAGACGCGAAGAACAACTCATAATGACTGAACCCATGCTCGCTCCGTGAGGTAGATCACATTTACGACGCTGCAGCAGTTTCAGGTAAGCACTGAAGGTCGATCACGTCGAAGGCGACTAGGAGTAGGTTTGGACATAAAGTTACTTTTGAGCTGCGGCGATCCTAATGGGTATTCGGGGCCGCTGATTCGTGTGCAGTTCACCGAAATGACGCATAGCCAGCTAACGCACGCTGCTCGGGACACAGGACATTTAAGAAAACGAAACTCCTTGCAAAACGGTCTTCACGACGTTCAACGTGATGCGCTTCCTCTGACGCGACGGAGCCGGTGCAGTAGGAAGATCGGCTTCTGCCAGCATCGGCAACCACCAGGTGCGTCATCAAGCTTGAACTTGTTGAACGCGGACTGCGGCGTATCCTGCTGTAACGTTGTCTAGCTTGACTCCACATTTTTCCAGCTCTCCATATACCAATGCCTGACGAATTGACCGAGAAGGGCAGTGTAAAAACATTAAACCTGACACGCATGGCAAACCTGGAACAACACGAGATGAAACAGGAGAGGACAGAAATGAGATCGTGGCAAACCACTTTCACTGATTGTGAGATAGCAGTGCCGCTGACAAGCTAGTGTTTAATGGCAGAAGAGTGAAGTACCCAATGGAGATAAGTCCCTTCAGAAACTACCAGGCAATATCTGACCTCAACGCCAGAAATGTCCTGTAATCGTGGCCGCGGTATCACCACAACGTCTCCGACCGAACAGTGTACTGGCTCGTCCGTTGATCAGCTGCGCCTGCGGTGAGAAAGCACACAGCATGGTCTTACAACTGACAACCATACGATGTATGAAACATCAAACACCAATGGTCCATATTGCAGCATACGATGTCAGGCGATAAACACAACCATGGATCACATGCAACAACTTAACGCGAGGATGTACAGACCAGCCAAACCATGGTCACATGCAAATACGATGTGTAACCAGCCAAACCCGATGGTCAGCATAGCAACAGGGCAGGTATGTTGTAAACCACAAACCAATGGTCACATGCAGCAACATACCGAACAGGAAATGTGTACGACACAAACCATGGTCACATGACGACAGTACGAGTGAATAGTGTACATTGACACGAACCATGAGGTCACATCGCGAGCAATACCGCCGATGTGTAACGACACAAACGCAATGGTAACAAATGCAACATATGCAATGTGTAAAACACAAACAGCATGGTCACAATATATTGCAAGTAGAACACAATGTGTAAATCAAAACAACATAGTGTAACACTCGAAGCATGCGATTTGATAACCTAACAAACCATTGGTACATTGACATACTGCTTAAGGTGATGCCGAGAAAGGCCGAAAGTATATGCAAAACAACATCGATGTGGGTAAACCACAAAACCATGTGTCACATGCAGGGACACAGGATGGTAAAACACACAAACTCATGGTCCCATGCCAACGAGTGCGATTGCTCGCACGAACGCAACGAAAGATCATGGCTCGAGGATGCAGCCAAGGATGTGGTAAACGCAACAAACGAATCGGTCACTGCAACATACGAGTGGTAAACCAAAACCATATTAACGGAACATGCAGGCACCAAGGGATCGCTGCTAAACACACAAAGAGATGATGGAGTCTCATGCAACATCAACGATTGTAGAAACCAACAAACCATGGTCACACATGCAACCACACGATATGTAATTCGGACAAACGCAAATGGTCCGAGAATGCAACCATCAACGGAGTGTGTAGAACAACACACCGACCGAGATCGCCAGTTAGGTCACATGCACACACCGAATGTGTAACCACAAACGGGCATCGGATCACATGCAACTCAACGATGTGTAAAACATCAAACCATGGGTCGACATGCAACATATGAATGTGTACAACACAAACATGGTCCATCAAACCATACGAAGTGTGTAAACCACATAACGCATTGGTCACCAATGCAACACACGATGTGTAAACACTAAACAAGGTAGAGGTGAGGCAATAATGAATACCAGTTAATCTCTTCAGTTGAAATTTTAAATATAATGAAACAAAACATAACCATGTAGGTAATAACCTACAAACACAATGTGACAAAGAATCGGTGATAACCTCAGTGTTAATTGATGCAGGCAAAAATGCAATGCAACTAACAGCAGCAAAACTGAAATGCTGGTTCTGATCAAGGAAAGTCAGAATATAATGTTAAAGGGATATTGCCACCTCGCAGGCCAATATTGAGTTTTAGGTGTGTATTGGTAGATTAAGCGTCTCCTATTTCACCTGCAAAATCTGGTTCCCGAAACTCCCCATTAGATCAAAAATTACATTTGCACCACTAAATGCTTGGCACACATTCGTAAAATTGGAGTCGCCTCATCACTATTTATAATCACTTCTTTTCAGACTACGATTTTTTAATATTGCAAAAAAAAACTTCATTGAGTCTGTAAACTTTTAAAATTAGAATGGGAAATGGGTATGCAGTTAATTATATTGTTAACAAATTTCGCCTCTTTCATAATAAAACAGCAAGAATAGCTATGGCTCGATTTTTAGCCATAGGAATTTGTGACGTTACCTTAAAACACAGACCGACTTTTCAAGGTCAAGTCTTGGCAACTTCGGACGCTATGGGGTGGCTATGGGGGCGGGCTACTTGGACAAACAACAGTTGCGCAAATTTAACAGCCAAACTGGATGAGAGCAGCCATCATTAATTTAGTGCTGGACACTCTGGGACCAACATATTGGAGTCATACAAAATGCTGATCCATTGCTTTAGGTGCTACAGCAGGAGCAAGTAGGAGCATGAGCAAACACGATTGTTGACCCCCCACCATTCATTTAAGTTGCTTTTAAGAAATACTCCTGAGGTGGCAATATCCCTCTAAATGAATTAAAATAAAGAACTAAGAACTAAATTATCTGGTACTAAAGCCATACTTGAATGCAATAATAAATTTCATGAGTTATGAAATAGGAAGCATGATTCTGCAAACAATCACTTTGTAGGGCCATTTTTGATTACGTAAGTGCTAACAGTAAAACTAAAGTGGCACTTACCAGTCCAGGGAGGTTTGCATATTTGGGATCAGCCATTTTAATCTTAGTATCGACTATCTAGCTGAACTGTTTGACTTGCTGAGAATGGGCTGAAAGAGACATAGAAGAAGTCAAACATCTACTAAAAATAACCCAAATCATTGTTGAAACTGAGATTCACCACAGTCTGAGTCATGCCCGCCCCTGTAGCGCAGTGAGAGAGCGCTTGACTTCTGACCTAGCCGGAAGTGGCAGCCCGGGTTCGAGTCGCTTCGGCGCTCGCTATTTGCTCCTGATTGGGATGACCTGCGTAGCACTGCGGCCGGTGGCAGCGGACGCACTCAAGGCCAGGTGACGTCAGCGAGCGGGGCGGACCGTGTCCAGGTAGGTCGGGCACATAAAACTTTCGTCTCTAAATTCTGCCGGCCAACAGAAATTGCGCGACCAGGTGGTGAGGTCAGGACCAGCGCAACAAGCTCTGCTTAGCGCGGGTCCTGACCTCGGAAAGCCATCTGTTCCGGACGAAAATGATGCTTGTGGCTGGTGTCGACCGCCGGGCGCTCGGGAGGTCTGACTGAGGTGAGCTCAATGTTTTAGATTCAGATGGGTCTGAAGATTGGACTTTTACAACACCCTGATAACATGACAAGTCTGATGTTTGGACATGACTGTAAATAAGATCTTTACCCTATCTACTAACAACTTGAGCTACGTTACCTTGTAAGGTAGGTAACCAATTATGATAGGTGAAGGTGCCAGGGTAAATCAAGCAGTTATCTTTGACTAAGGTACCTGTCAGTTGGTGCCATGTGTAGATAGTGTAGCAAGGGGTGGGCAGTAAAGCTGGTTTAATGACATCACTGGTGAGTTGGTGACTCATGACAAAGTTTAGTTTAACCAATCCCCCATCCAGGGTTAGGTTCAAATTCCCAACAGCAGCAATATATTAAAGGTTAGGTAAGGTTTGATTAGGATCCATCCTTGATCCAGAAGGTTCCCGACAAGATTTACAGATCAGTTACTGGCACTAGGTCCTCAGGATCAATTTTTAGATGTATCAATATTTTGATCCAGCCCAATAGTCAAGGTATGGGGAAAATGACCGATTTTCAAATGGTAATTATGAAGCACTGGACAGTAGTGATGGGATGAATGGTACAATAATATTTGCATTGTGGCTCATAGTTTAGTTTCAGCCACCCATATATTTAATAATTATCTTGGAAATTGATGCAATATAGCTTGAAAAGTGCAGCAATTTTGTAATCCCTTGAATCACCTGAATCAATTTTTTGACTCAAATTAAAATAACTGAATCAAAATATTGATGCAGTAGCAGAACCAGTGAATATATATATATATATATATATATATATATATATATATATATATATATATATATTAATACAAATTACTTTTTCATCATAACTTAATGTAATAACATTACAAAATTAGTTTAAATTACTAAGAAAATATAAGCTTGAATATTTCAAAATAATATTTTGAGAAAATGACAGGAACATATTTGATGTAAGATGTCACTTCAAGATCTTCCATTTCAAGTTGTATGCTAAATCTTCCCAGAAAAAAAGGTAAAAAAACTTAAGCATACAGTTTGAGTTGTGACCTGTGTGTATGGAGTAAACAGTTGTGTGTTAGATGGTATGATTATTTTTGTGAACTGGCCATTTTCCATTAGGACTAAGCGTTTTTAGTGAAATGCTGTCAATAACTGCATACATTTATTATCCTTGAGTACAGTGCCTATGACAAGCTCCGCCCACTTAACATAAAAAATGAAGCGTCAAAAAATTGATCCTGAGGACCTAGTGCCAGCAACTGAGATGAAGAAATGCAGGACAAAATATTGTCGATGACAGGCCATTGCCGTCTCAAACCAGCTGCACCACCTGATCCTTCACCACCTATTAGCGGTGAACCGACCAACAGGCACCTTAGTCATGGATGAGAAATACTCCTTAGTCAAATATTACCAATCAAGCACCCACAGCTCAAGCTCTGTGCACAATGAACAGTGAACACATGCTAGCTCTGGCTACTGGCTAGCACCCTAGCACCAACAAACAAAATGCGTAAGTATCTCTTAAGCGTCCTCAGGATGACTTATTCAGTGCATATTCAGTGAAGAATTACAATTATGACAATTATGCGTTGAGGGTGGTGAGAAAAGGCGGCTTCGGGTGGGGCCACTCTGACTCAAGGCTGTATAATAGGGTGTGTCATCGAGGGGGTGAATCTCTTGGAATCAACTGAAACAA
>VOPJ01004422.1:0-14732 GCA_014673585.1 Semibalanus balanoides
ACAAGAAAGTGAGCTCAGGCTCCCGCCGATGCGCACGGTAATGAACTTGTACTCCCTGGAAGCGACGGGCTCAGACTTCTACCATTTGACTGTGGTAGGGTTTTCAGCGGTGCTTGAGAGCCCACTGTCCGCCAGGTGGCTCTGCGCCCCGTCACCAGGGGCGCTGAGTGCGCAGAACAGTCCCGCCGGATGCTGAACACTACCCTGTCGGTCTCATGTCGCTCCCAGACACGCCCGCGTGGCTATGTTGGCGCCGAGTCGCTCCCAGACACGCCCGCGTGGCTATGTTGGCGCCGGTCGCTCCCAGGCACGCCGCGTGGCTATGTTCTTGGCGCCGAGTTCCGCTCCCAGGCACGCCCGCGTGGCTATGTTGGCGCCGAGTCGCTCCCAGGCACGCCCGCGTGGCTATGTTGGCGCCGAGTCGCTCGCAGGCCACTCGAGATGCATGAGTTGAAATGGTTGGTATTCCGGTGGCGTGCTGGCTGACGTGCCTCAGTGAGCGCTCTCTGTGCTATTACCGCCGCGTCGAGTACCGCCTGGGGGCCTCTCCCGCTCAGTCAGCCGCCAGGCATCGGCGTCAGTCACAGAATTGACGTCACCGCAGGGATGGGAACTCCCATGAGCAGTTTGTCTGAGCTGGTAACCCGCGCACTGCAGGGGGTTTGCGCTGAACACGAACTGCAGGAGGATTTCCGCCCCCTGGGATCTCAAACACTACGATTAGTATTGCCATAGGTCAGGTAAAAATTGAGGTCACCAGACGTCATCAAAAGGTAAAATTTCCCGGTTTATGGCTTCGCTCCAGAACCCCCCCCCCCCCACCCTTTCTCGGAAACTGTTATAGCAAGGAACAAACGATTTCAATCAATCGAAAGCTCTTGCAAAATGCATTTGCCACTGTGTCCTCAGATTTTAGATAAATTCAATTTTTTCGGCTCCAGAGGTCATCAAGGATAAAAAGGCTATGTTTTGCAAAACTGTTTTTTCGTCAATAGCATTTCTCCCAACCAAAATATGGAAGTAATGTTAACGTCATCGTGTTTGTCTCGTCAAGGCGCTTCGAAGCATATCAATGGTGACCCATGAAAGTCAACGGATAAATTTGACTTCAGGTCAAGGTCATTTGGTGACTCAGGTAGATCATGCTGCATATGTGGCGACTGGCGATGCGGTTCGACGAGACAAACATATGAGTGACATTCGATTGTCTTATTCTTAATTCCATCCAGAGTTATTGGCAAAACAATGCTGATGACCTCAGATGACCTCAGATGACATGGCAGAGATTACTGAGCAACAATTGCATCTATAGGTCATTGATAATGAACTAAAATAACATGATTCTGAAATATTTTACCTGATCTAGTGTAAATTATCCGAGTAGGAAGCATTTGTATATTTCCCGTTCACTTATAATGGGGAGATCAGGAAATTGACCTGGCCCTAGGTCATCGATATGAAACAACCGATATCAACAAATTATAGGTAGGTAATTATAGGACCTTATGAAATCCTGCAACTTTAAAATTTTGGAAAACGGCTGTAGTTGTGGCACGACCACAAACTTTTTTGGGACAAGGTCACTTGACGTGATCTTGAGACCTGACCTGGGATGACCCGAAGTCAAAGTTTTCACAAAGTGCAAGTGATTAATGCACAACAGCTGTGCGAAATTTGGCGGCGTTGCGCGCCGCCGTTTTTCCGCTACTTTGGAAAAAAAAAACTGAGGAAGGGGGCGGAAATCCTCCCTCCTGCAGTGCGCGGGTTAAAGTTATGGTGCATGCCATTGTTGTAACGATGAATGCTTTCAAATGTAATATCTCCGGTGAGGTAAACCAGAAACTATTTTCGCAGTTGTAAGACATGGCGACACAACAAACTAACGATACAATGCTGATCCCCTATCTGATATGTCTACGTTTGTGAATGCAATGACCATTTGGACACTAGCCCGGATATTAAACTGTCGCATCTGGGCAATACTGAGATGGCACTGGACGTCAGGTGCTTATTATAAGGTCTGATGAGCTGTTGTTGACAGTGACATAGATATCAAGTGTAGGTCTGATGGTACCCATCAACCTATTGGCTGTCGTCAATACCGACCTATGTATATGTCACAGGGTTGATATTTATAAGTCACCTCCCAAATTTGATGTACCATAAAAGCATACATCAGCTCCACAGCCCGGAGTGTCACAAAATATGCAACGTCCCGCGATTTTTCCCTGATATAACATGTCCTGAGTTTCGACACCGAAACAACAGGTTCTATAATTTACTTTGAGTCGTAGCAGTCACCCTGGGTGTCGTTTTCCAGAGACCTGGCAGGGCCAGGGCTATACCAATAATTTAACAGTTTAAAGAAACACTGCCACCTTCCCAAAAATTCTCAAATGTACGCTGCTTGTGGTGCTGTATATGAAGTAATTGCTGCCTAACACGATTATGACATTTGTTTCTCACAAACATTGCTTCATTTCATCGAAAAAAAAATTGCGTTTCAAATATTTGGGCTGATGCCGGTCCATATGAAGGCATTCTTTGGGAAAAAAAAAACCTTCACAACTGGCCATTGTATACTAGTGTATGGCTAATGTATGGCCAAGGTAAAACAAGTCGACTGTATAACATTTAGTAAAAGAGAAACTACGACATCGGCTCACGTCCGTTTCAATATACATTGGGACTGGGGAGTTACAGATTCAAAACCAAACATCAAATTTCTCTGTGATTTCGACCTCATTGTTGTTTTAAACTTATACCATACATAATTGTAATGCCAAGCACGCAAAATGGCTATCTCAACTCAAATATAATAATAAGGTGGCAGTGTCCCTTTAACATTAGGCCTATTGAACCTGGTAAGAATGGCACTAAAATATTTGAAGTTAGCATTAAGGCCCTTCCAATCGTCTTCAGAAGTTAACGCCCCTGACAGTCACCACACTGCAGTGCTGTCCCCACAAACACGAGAAGGTACAAACTATGTTATGACAGACAAAAATGCATTTCAAACGCAATATATGTCACGTTGCACAAAAATGCTATTATGAAACCCAACACTGAGGATGACTTCCAGTTCTCTTTCGCTAATTCAAAGCTCATTATTTATCTGACAAAAGTAGCATATTGTCAACGATGGTGTATTTCCCAAATGCAGCATCACGAACACAACTGATAAGGAATACACATATATTTTAAACCAGCTAGAGTCTTATTTAAGTCGCGTGGCTCTGCACGTATTTTCAACGGACGGAGAGGGCGATTCGCACACATCGAGCCGATGGTGTAGCCACCGGCCTGGAGCTGAGTCCGGGGCTTATAGTGACGCTCCTTTGTCAATGACAAAACATATTGCCGTAAACGTATAGGTAATGGTCTCGTTCTTATTTCTCACCTTATATTTTACTGCTGTGTGTTTTAAGCACTTGAATTGTAAATAGGGATCAATATGTTGCGCTCGTACATACTGACCAGTGACCACCAAACAATTATCGATAATAATTGAAATGAGACGAATGTTTATCGATGTAATGGCTAATAAGACACCGCTCAATGTATCAAAATTACTTTTTTATGAGCCACTGTTGCTGTTCAATTAGCATACTTGGTCCTTCAGTGCACGCATTATTGCATCGAATCAGCGCGAGTATAAGTCGCTTTGTCGATAATCATTGTAAATCGTAAAATCGTAAATGGTAGAATCGTCTGGAATGAGCCTTCGTTAGTCTGCTAAGCGTGTGAAAAGGCCATCTGCTCATCGTGATTTGCATCCAATTTAAATTAAAATACGCGTCACCCAGGCGCTGCTTCAGACTAGGTAACCAGCGCGTTGGTAGTTCACATAAGTTGTGCAGAATTTGTGACCCAATCGTCTTATAAATTTATCGAAGGAAATTATGCACTATGGAATGGGAGCCACCCGTTCTGTCGTTAATATTTTAAGTAATAACTATAAAGTGCGAATGAAACGAAATGGCGAAAGTCCAGCTACTACAGATATCATTTAGTCATCAGTCGCGGTTATATATCAACTAAGTAGGTGAGTGGAAAGATGTCTTAAGTAAGTGCCCGGCAACTGCATTTGTATATATCCCCATGCGTCGTACCCGTGATCAGCTGATGTCCGTGACCTCGTGACCTCCACCACGTCTGACTGGCTGTCGTCTCTCCTCTGCAGGCGTGGAACGTGAACTGGCAGGTGCGTCACATGATGGTCCAGTTTGAGGAGGAGACGATCGTCTTCTCCTGTCTCTCCTGTGACTGCAAGGTGGTGCATGAGTTCATCGGAGGCTACACCTTCCTCCAGCTGCGCTCCAAGGAGTCCAACCAGAGCCTCGACCACGAGCTCTTCCACAAGCTCACCGGCGGCTGGCACTGACGCGCAGAGCATACGCACGATGGGGGAGAGTGGCAGGAAGAGAGGGGGAAGAAGAGAAAGAGGAGACGGGGATGGGGGAGGGGGTTGGGACAGAGGAGGGACGGGACTGAGCTGGTCTGCTCAGTGCTCAGCCCAGTACTGTAACGAATCGGTCTTTCTATTCACCTCTGCGAACCGTCAGGTCACATATCGGCGTGCCAGTAGAAATTCAGGCGGTGTTAGTGACGTGCTTGTTCAGTGAGTATACACATCGCGGCCGGGGTTATGGTCCGTGTCCCAGATGTTTGGGTTATGGTCTGTGTCCCAGATGTTTGGATTATGGTCTGTGTCCTAGATGTTTAGGTTATGGTCTGTGTCCCAGATGTTGGGTTATAGTCTGTGTCCCAGATGTTTGGGTAATGATCTGTGACTGGATCCCAGCTGCTTGGGAGAGTGGGATCGGAGCTGCTGTTGGTTAGTGTTTGGACGCGTCGGAGCTGACTGCTACCGTGTACTGCAGTGTTTTGTATGAGTCAGGAGAACTTACTGTTTCCATCAGAGGGTCCGCTAGGTTCCCAGGCTACGGCGGAGAACCTGTGGAAGAGTCTGTGTGAAACGTGTGCTCTGTATCTATCAGGAATGTTGTGAAGAGGATCTCTGTCAGTTCCATCGGTGTTTAGTTTTTGCTACATGCTGTTCTAAACGTTTGTGTGTGCGTTTGTGCTTGTGCGTATGCGTGTGCGTATGCGTATGCGTGCACGCACACACGCACACACGCACACACGCACACACGCACACACGCACACACGCACACACGCACACATGCACACACGCACACACGCACACACGCCACACAGAAACAAACGCACACACGCACACCACGCAACACACGCACACACGCCAACACATGCACACACGCACACACGCACAACGCACCACTCACAACAGCACACACGCACACAGCGCACAACGCACGCACACGCACACCACACGCACACGCACACGCACACGCCAACGCACACTAACGCACACGTAACGCACAGCACGCACACGCACGCCACGCAAGCACACGCACGCACACGCACGCGCACGCGCACGCGGCACGCAACGCACACACACGCACATGCACGCACAGGTCACGCACCCGCACAACGGTATTCACACGCACGCACACGCACGCACACACACACACGCACACGCACACGCACACGCACACGCACACGCACACGCACACGCACGCACGCACGCACACGCACGCACACGCACGCACGCACGCACGCACGCACGCACACACACACACGCACATCGCAATGTAAGCAATGTTATTACGAAGGAGATGCGAGATGTCGAGCGTATTTGCTGTCAACACGAGCTTTAGCGGAATGGAAGGTGCTTTCACGGCTGTCGACCAGATTACTCAATTATTGGAGACTGAGCCGATAGTTGTTTGCGCTCAGACACTTGTTGATGTAGGCTTTTACTGAGCTGAACGTTGCATGGAATACAAACGTCGTATTGTTGTGCGTACGATTACACAACCGTGCTTTGGGCGTGGTGCTACAGTACGATTGAACAACCGTGCTTTGGGCGTGATGCTACAGTACGATTACACAACCGTGCTTTGGGCGTGATGCTACAGTACGATTACAACAACCGTGCTTTGGGGCGTGATGCTACAGTACGATTACACAACCGTGCTTTGGGCGTAATGCTACCGTAAACGATTACAACACCGGTGGCTTTGGGCGTGATGCTACAGTACTGATTACACAACCGTGCTTTTGGCGTGATGCTACAGTAGATTACACAACCGTGCTTTTGGCCGTGATGCTAACAGTACGCGCATTACACAAACCGTGCTTTTGGCGTGATGCTACAGTACGATTACACAACCGTGCTTTTGGCGTGATGCTACAGTACATATTGTGTTTTCGCACACCTCCTGGATATGGCTCATGAATCTTTCGATGCACTTCGCTGTGCCATGGATTGAATGCGTTTAGCACGCACTTGAACTTCCTTGAAAAGCTTAAAGAGCAGAGCCGCGAAGGATAGCAGGCGGGATAACACACGCATCGTTGGCATCGATTGTCTGACACATTGAGTCATGCATATGTGGCATGCCATTTCACTTCCACGATGCTTGTTTTTGCTCCGGTCACACTTCTCGCAATGTCGTAGGTCCCAGGTATACAGGATATAAATCCCAAGTGTCCGTTGACCAGGTCTGCGATTAGACACTTTGCTCCACCTTTAGACGATCAATCTCCATTCGAAGCTCATATCTGGCGCCACCGGCCGGCAGCGGTGGCCCGGTCAGTCGCCGCAACTGTTATTGAATCGGAAACAAAGGTCAGCTATTAGATTCTGGGAACTTCACAAAGTCTTGAGCTGTGGATATAGGCGAGGCTATCGTCGCCAAGTTTGGTTTGACGAGGCGTAGATTGGCAGGTGTGGGGAGACGTATGAATAACTGATAAGTTCGTTTTGTCGGCACCAGTACCTAATCGGTATAAAGATGGTAAGCGTCCTTGCGCGTGCATGCATACGTGTATGTGTCTTGTGTATTCGTATGTATGGTGCGGGCAAATTTTGTGGTAACGATGGTCTTGACTTATGCCAGGCAATTTTCTGAGTGAGTGTAATCAAAACCCACCGGTGTTTTGATTATCAACATGCACCTATGTAAACTCATAATAAGCCAACCATGGGTATCAATGCTAAATGGGTTCAAAGTACTAAATGCCAGAGTCATTTAAGATAATAACCTTAACTCATCACGGCTGTCCTGCAAAACCCATGCCCTTACCCTTTCCCAATCCTGCCCGCTGCAAACCCATCGTGCCGTGCTGTTAATGCCTAATGGCATATGGCCTACATGGCCGCGCTGGTAACGCAGCTCAGGTCACGTCCCAAGGCGAGTGAGGTCGCCACTCCGGCCTGGCCGCTGTCTGATGTCCTCTAGTTGACGTCAGGAGCCGAACTCGTGTCACAGCGTAACATTACATTGTGCCTTACAAGACGCCATGCCACCGAGGGAAGGTACAAGGTCGCTGATCAATAGCACTCGAGCAGTAGTCTGGCATGCAAATCGCCGACGCAAACCGTAAGTCGTCCAGTTGGCAGTCCGGGGTAGCCACTTGGCAGTCATACCATAGCTCAAGAGCAGGGTGTCCTGGTTGTGGAATCGCTCGGTCACGATGGGGCGCAGGCATTACAGTTGAAGCGAGGAGAGCACAGGAACGTTAACCCGCGTGTCGTAGGCAAGCGTGACCGTGACCGTGACGTGTATCGGAGGGTTGGTATGACCCCCCCCCTCTGGCGTTTGGCGGCCCCAATTAGGGCTAGAGCTTCGATTAAAAAACGACGTGTTGCTTGTGACGAAGAGAAAGCCATTGACATCTAATTTTAAGGTTCTGGGTCCTTTTGTGGCCTCGATGTATTGTCAAAGCAAAATTTATCAAATTTGAATGTGCAAAATAATTAGAACTTATCGACGCTACCAATCTTTAACAAAAATCTGGGAATCTAAGAAAACGCCATAATTTGAAATCACATCAACGCCAATACAATAAACAACTGGCCCATTTAAAACAGGTCATGTCAGGTTATCTGAGGTCAGTGACCTGGTTGACCTTGCAGTGCATTGACCCCAGTGGAACATATAAATCATGTTTATGGATCATATAATGAACTTAACTCACGTCACAAACTGCAGTAGAAACGACCAGAGGACGAACAACGACATGTGGTTCAAAGGTCAGTGACCCTGTTGACCTCTGAAAAGGTCCAATCGAGATCGCATCTCTGCAGAAGCCACAACTGTCACCTAGAAACACCTTTGCATAATGCTCTGAACAACAAACAATTCGGGAACTGCACAGTGCAACATGCTTCAAGGATCGTTACTACGGGACGCAGATCGCAAAACACGACATTGAGAAACAGGTCAAAGAATGACAAGCAAGGGTCAGACGAGGACGTTACGTTCGAAAAATTTTCAGAGTATGTGTCCATTGTGCAATTTTTTGGTTAACATCAAGGCAGGTGTTGGGCGTCATCCCGTGCCTTTGGACCCAGATTTCGCTGCATTGAAACTGTGTTTACTACCCAATTAAAATATAACAAAAATAATAACCACCATAAAAGCCAAACTAAATTATGTTCATGATTAATGCGTCTCTTGTGGAAAAAATGGCCAAATAAAGTATACAAAATCATTCCATAAAAATGTCAAGATTAACCATTGCTTCCCATTGTGCGCGCGAAAAACGCGATGGACCAAACCAACTGGAGTGCCTTCGCACAAGCGCTCGTGCGCCGAATCGGTCATGTGACCGAGCTCAGCGCCTCACCTTATTTATATTGCCTGACATTAATTTTCATTGCGATCGTTGAATATTTTACGCGAAGTTAATTTCTGGAAAAACCCGAGCGGTGCAACCCCCCTACACTGGTCCGAGGGTTAAGTGACACACACGGTTGTGTGTAATGTCCATTCTGCAGAGTATACTAACGATATTCTTCATCAAGCACCCGCTCGGCTTGCCTGCACTCGTCGGGCCAGAATCTCGAAGAACGGGTCGCTTGACGATGACAGCTACAACATTATCCTCCAGCTTTCTAGTCCGACGTGGCTGAACGATTCAGAAAAGACAGACATATCCTAAGACCTGCGAAGCTGAGGAATTACGCATGTTTTAACTCGGTTTCTATTAGGTCTTGAAATAAACCGAAAATAGCACCATTTTAAAGCACGTCAATAAGTATTTAGAAAATATTGCAGTTATGTTCTTATCAAGTCAATATTGAGGTCAGCAGAAGTTCCCCAAGGTCAGATTTTGCAGACTTAGGACTTTGCTCCAGATAACCCCAAATATCTCGGGAGCTATGATTGCTAGAAACAAACGGAAAAATCAATCCAAAACTATTAAAATTTCAAATTGCCAACATATCCTCGAAATCGAGCTCAGTTCAATAATTTAGACTACATAAATCATCATAGGTCAAAAAGACTGTTTTTTAACAGTTTCCTCAAATTATTATTTACCAAAAAAAGATAAGGCAATAACTTTGACGCCATAATGCTTGTCTCTTCAAGGCGCTGTCAATCATATTCATGATGAACCGCTTAGATCAACCTAAAAAAAATTACCTCAGGTCAAGGTCAAGTGGTTACCCAATTAAGTCATGTTCACATTGGGAGACATTTATTGGTGAGGCAAACATATTGGTGCCGGTTTCACTTCTCTATCTTGATTTTGTCGCGAGTTATTGACAAAAAGGTGTTGATGACCTCGAATGAACTCGACTGACCATGTAGGGGTCTCTGAAAACAAAAACTACAAGTGGGTCTTCACGAATGGCCTATGATAACATGATCTACAAGGCGTTGTATTTATATCATGCGTATCCTCAGAAAAGACATTATTTGAATATTTTATCATTTGCTAATAATGGGCATTGGGCAGTTTAAAATTGACCTGCTCTTAGGTCACCGATATTACAAATCCGAGATCAAAGAATTGTAGATACTATGACCTTATGTAATACTTTAAGGACGAAACTGATCTGCCTAAAAAACTGTGGTCATAGTAGGACCGCAAACTTGTTAACCCTCGCCCGGGTAGGGCAAATTCACTGCGTATCCGGGTAGGGGAGGGGGTTGGTACGACCCCATTGGTGTTTCGCCCCTAATTGAGCTAGAGCTTCGACTCAAAAATGAGCGTGTTGCATGTGACGAGAGGAAGTAATTTACATATGATTTTAAGGTCCTTGGTCAATAGGTGACCTCTGAGGTCATGTCAAAGACCAAAATGTGATATATCGTAAATGTATGAAAATCGACTACTGATCGAGCCAAAATGGTGAAAAATATTTTAGTATGCTTTATACATGCCACATTTGAAATCAGCGTAAAAAAGAACCTAAAAACTGCCAAATTCCAAAAAGATCATGTCAGGTCATCTGAGGTCAGTGACCTCGGTTGGTCTTTGGAAGTGCATGACCCCACTACAACATATCATTATGTCAAATGGCTCCAAAATATTTGAAATCAGCGTCAAAAACTGTCCTAAAAACGGCCGAAAGCCAAAAAAAAGTCATCGGAGGTCATCGGAGGCCAGTGACCTCGTTTGAACTCAGAAAAGATCAGTCGAGTGTACAATCTCAGCAGAAGACACACCTGTCATCTGGAAACGCATTTGCATTTGCTCCTGAACGTAAAACACTCGGAAACAGCACCTGTAACAAGGATCGATACTACGGGACACCAGTTTCGCCTGACATGACCTTGGGAAACAAGTGATAGGTCACGGGTCATGAAAAGTGAAAGTTCAATTTTTTAGAGTAGGTGTAGAATGGTTCAAAAGTAGGGTACTGGAAGTTTCATCACGATCAGTTACAAACTACCTGAGTTATTTGGAGAAAAAAAAAACGAGGGTGGCATCCACCCTCCTACCCGGGTGAGAGTTAAAAGGTGAGGTGACATGATCTGGCCTGGTCACTTGACCTGAGATGACCCGAGTTCAATAATTGTACAATATGTATGTAGTTGATTCTTCAACAGCTGTGCCGAAAACGGCGTTGCTGCACGCCGCCGTTTTTACCCTATCCTTGAAAGACCATAGAGGAGGGCGTCTGAACGCCCCCCCCCCGGCCCGGCGCCGGTTAGGGGCTTGTCTTGGTCATTTGTTTTGGCTGTCTTTATCATACGTCTGAGAGGATTTAATTATTAGGTTAGGAGTTAGAGATGTACAACATGAATCCTACGAATCCAAATTGTTTACGTTTCGAAATCGCATGGTGCATATGTGTAGTATACTAAGCCATACCTTATGGAGCTTCCTCATCGTCAGGCAGGGTAATAATTTACTTTAAAGAGGTTGATAGAGTCTTCCGTTTCCAGTTGAGATAAGAAATAAGCATTAATTCAGGCACTAGTATCACTAGATAAAGATGATATGTACTAGAGGTGTGTTTTCCACTCTGTACTTGTGTTTTCGGGACTTTGTGATTTGGGCGCCAGTGTTCCATCAAGCACTTTTAACGTGTTTGGGTAGGGATTTTTCTGCTGGACATTATAGAGACGGGGATTGAGAAACCAGGGAGTGCATTTCTCTGGTTCAGGCAAAAGGCGGCCAACAGGGGCAACAATTCTATCGAGCGCATTGAATGACTCCATTAAATGATAGGATGTGCTTGACCATGATATATTCAACCATACTGAAAATGTGCATTGCCTGAATAACGCTTTCCTAAGCTCGAAACTAGTTCTGAATATCATAACAATTCGATCACCAAGACTCACATAATTATAACATAACTTTTCTTCACCCGTAGCAGGGGTCACTTCTGCAACTACAAATGATTACGCCACGCAATAGGAGTTAGACAGCTCACATTTACCTCGCGCTTGCAGCCTAGAGGTGTGGCCACGGTCGAACCCCGTCGTCATCTCTGGTACGGAAAAGATATGGCGCGCCCTATCCCTCCTCACCTGGTATTTGTTCCGGGCACAATTACACGCTGCTACAGTACGGATCGTCGTGCTATAGTCGGACGATCCACAGAGCTCTTAAGGGCGCCACGGGACTGCACCGCAGTACCCGGCCGCCACGGGCCGATCCTGCAGCGCCGCCGTCAGTCCGTCACATCACTCGGTGGTGACGTAAGCAGACTGTGGAGTGACGTGATGCGTCACGCGTCAGTCAGTGTGCGGCCACGTCAGTGTGCGTCACGCGTCAGTGTGCAGCCACGTCAGTGTGCGTCACGCGTCAGTGTGCAGCCACGTCAGTGTGCGTCACGCGTCAGTGTGTGCGGCCACGTCAGTGCCAAGGAGTCAGGGATCATCGCAGCATCCTCGTCAGCGTCGGCGTCAGGGATGGCACAGAAGCCTGAACAGGGTCGTTACCACCGGCTGATCCATTCACTGCGCTGTCTGCCCCGGAATTTCATTTGAATTCCCTGCAGCGTCTTAGAATGCTCGGCCAATCCAAGCGTCACCGCTGCGCATGACAGCCGACGCCGCACGAACGGTTCGTTCAGATCCGCTCAAAAGTCCCAGACATAGACTGCGGCTGATGTGGGATTCAATACTAAATACTTAACGTTCAGGAAAGGCATCGCATAATAACCGACTCAGAAAGCAAAGTATTTTTGCAAATACATGCAGTAAAACAGTTTAATTCACCTGAAGAACGGGATTACTTTACAAGCTCACAAGCGAGCATAGCATGTGGGCTACTTGCTATCCTACTGAAGTTCTGACAAACTAGCAGTGAATGCATTTACAAGTTTCCGGCTGAGTCTACGGACCGCGACGGTCTGAGGCACGGGCTCGCCGGCCAAGTAATGACTGTGCAAACTGCAAATGCAGGGTCAGGAGGAAGCGACCACTGATGGCCTGCCAAGTTTCCGCTGGGGCTGACATTATTCGCAATAGAACTGAGCTATTTGAGAGGCTCACACAGGCTTTGTTAGTGCCGTCGGGCTCTTTGCAGCGCACGGAAAGGTGGTGTACGGTGGTGTCAATTGCGGGAGACATTTCGCTAACAGTAAACCACCAGGCAAATGGCATATAGCTGATTAACAACGGCGCACTTGAGAAGGGGTTTAGCCACTGACGCAATTGGAAGGGCGAGAGGGTTACAACTTTTGTTGCCCCTCTCAGATCTCCGGAAAATAATTTGAGGTAAGAACGATTTAGACTAGTGGGGTAGGTAGGTAGGTTGCTAAATGAATATTATCGAATTCGCGGAAAACTGATGATCTTCCGGTCAATAATTATACTCTTTGCAGGATTAATGAGGTGACTAAAGGTCAATTCAGTTCGAAAATGCCATCCATCTTGTTGGGAAAATTATGACCTCCGTTGACGTCACAGGTACCAGCAGGGTGCCGCAAAAATTATGTTCGGGAATGAACCGGGATGACATTGGGTCTTGAATGTCCGTTGAAATTTTAATCAAATGCCGATACGATTGTTGGTTCAAAAGATATCGCTACTCCGACCTGGATTCGGATGTGTATCGAAAAGCCCCAAGATTGATAAAAGCCAGAGCTACAGTATTGGCCAGGATTGATAAAATCACTCAGTTTAAAAAGCCCAAGAATCCATCCAAGAGATACGAGGCACCATACAGGAGACTCGGGTGTATGACGGGTACAAAAACGTGTATAGGTACGCCAGGTGTGCCACGGATATTACGAGTTATCGATCCCTAATTGCTCATCACTGGCTTGCACCACTGCACTCAACCTATATAGTCGCCCAGCGGAGCGGACGATTTATCACTAGTTTATCACTATTGCAATATTTCAGTCAGTTTACTTGCTTCTGTGACAACCCACGCCGTGCCGTTGCTAGGCGCACTTTCACCGTTTCGGGCCGAGGGGAGGGGATGGAGGGAGGGGGAGGGGTCGTGTAAATGGACACCCGCCCCCCAAACTCGGCTTCCTATGGGGAGTAGGCGAAATATACCGTTCCATAGTTGATAGTTCCGTCAAAAATCATCTTCAAGCTATTTCGGGCATAACTTTCTAGTGGTCACTGATACAAAATTGTGTAGACCTTTGGTAATTAAGAACGACCTTTAGTAAGTAAGATGATCTTCAAATAATCGGTCGCGCAGCTAATGCGTCATATTCTTCCCAATGTCTGATAATAGGGACGTCACGAGATCGGCCTTACTTCAAAGTCACCGATCTAAAAAAATATGAGATGTGCTTATATTGATAGATACGTGTGGCCCAATCAAATCCGGTGAATGTCAAACTGCTCGTTCGAGCAACGCCAAAGGGTTGGGAGAATAACACCCCAAGTCCGAAGCTTGGGGCGGCAAGCGGCCCACTTTACCCTAGGTTTTCGGGCCTAAGCCAATGACCCCAGAACGCCTGAACTCAGCCACAAAATGACACATTCACCGATTGAAGGGGATATTATAAGCAACCTTTATTCATTTTTTTAACGAAATCACTTTGACATGGAAACGAAATACGAGTTGTGTAGGGTAATGTGAGACTTTTTGGGATACAGCCCCAAGCCAACTGCTTTTTGTCGTTATTGATCCTCCCTGGAACGATGACGTGCCAAGTAAAATTGGTGAAGCATTTACCCTTATACCAACTTGTGCTTTATTTACATAAATGCGAGCGTCAAAAAGATTCTCCAGCCTTAAAAGAGGAAAAGAAAATAAAGATTCAAAGACATTGGAAAAATGCGATTTTCCAGCTATGAAACTACCATATTCTGCTCCACCAACTTATTGGAACTGTTTGCTTCCATGAAACATTTTGCTCCCTTGACCGCTAGCAAGCTATTTTGTTTTCTTGTCGCTTCATGCTTTTGCAAAGAAACGCGTTGGTTAAA
>VOPJ01004423.1:0-12597 GCA_014673585.1 Semibalanus balanoides
GGTCTTACAGGATTTTTCCACATGGGCCTCTCGTTTGACCTCGAATTTGACCTCCAAGGTCAAAGGTCATGGTTCGGTTATGGTCACGGACGTTAGATTATGGACCCTGTCTATCATCTGAGACCACTTTGGGAAAGGAATCCGGCAATAAATTTTGGCATCATGCGGTACCCCGTCGTTAGACCTCGAACTTGACCTCCAAGGTCAAAGATCAAGGTTCGCGGGCACAAATTGACCTGAGATGTCAATGCACCTTAAAACCCCCCCAAAAAAGGGTCAAGGTTCAGGTCACGATCACGGACTATTGGTATTGGTTCGTGGCGACGCCTCTGGTCACTCGATAGATATTTGCATGAAATACATTATCGACCTACCTTTTCTAGATGGACTTCTGAGAGCCGTAACACCTCCTTCTTTCAAGCTATGTTGACAAAAGTTTAGGAAAACTACGACACGGAGTAGGCGACACACGGCGAGTCGGCGACACCACAAGGTAACTTGTTCCTAGAGGCGCACATTCCTAGAGATGTTTACTATTCATATCGAAATAATGTTATTTTTTGATATGCCAGAAACGCCTAAAATTTTGTGCCATTTTGTGCCATAAAATTGCTAATCCTAAGGTTAGTTGTTGCAAAACGGGTAGAAATCGCAATGATCAGGGCAGCGCAGATCACAAGGATCTTTTGGTCAGAGGGGCCGCGCAATACAAACAAAAGTTGCGCCCTTAACGGGGTGCGAGCCGAGGTCAGTAGGGAGAGGGGGTGGGTGCGCGGGCCCCTGTATGTCCGCCGCGATTGATAAGAATCCCTTCGCATGTAAGCTTAGATAAACTGGACCTCTAACCTGAAATGTTGTCGACCTCGCCCTCTGTCCTCCACGGCCACGTCCATGATGGGTGGTGAAACTTCTGATAGATGGATAACATTCGACTTAGTCTGTGTAGAAGAAAAGTGAATACATTGCGATTAGCAGCGCTGCAGGCTGTGCCAGTTCAGACGTGGGGCCCCAAATTGTGCCGTAATGTGCTGCCACAAAGCGGCTAAAATATGTACTAGTAGTTCTATAGAAGTCGATAAAGTACAAATGGATCCATTTCAAGCCGCTTCGGGCAATTTTCAGTTTGGTTGTTTCCCTGGATGCTTCCAAGGTGCTTACTGCTTCTGATCTATCTGCCCTGGCGCAGATGCAACTCCGTAAATTGCCAGCCTCACTGACTTGCCAAAAATAACCTCCTGAAGCCTCTCCCGACATAGCCACGCCCCAGACCACACACTCGGAGCACGACAGTCATGTATTTGTCACGCGTCCGGTGACACTCACACTCAAACACACCACATAGCAACGTTTCACCGGAGCCGGGAAGAGCGATCTCGGAGCGGCGGGAAGTCGGCTGGATTGAGGGCGGTGCGGACAGCGATAGACACGCCACCTACCCTCACGAGCGCCACCTGGCGAGACGCCCCGCGGCCGTCAGCATCAACAGCCGGCGTCGGCGGTCTCGGGCGGCCGCGATCCCGGCCGCACACCAAACATAAAGCTCGACATCAAGCGAGACGGCGGGACGGCGGGGCGGCGCCGCCAGCGCCGCCAGCCGGCCAACACTGAAAGCTCCGCAGCAGGGTGGCCGATGGAATGCTCGCTGTCTCTGCCTCTCCCAGTCTCCCCGAGGGCGAGAGGCGCTTCCGGCAGTCGACACAGGGCACATCACAGCTAACAAACGGAGACTGCACGCGGCTGCAGGGTTTACCGTGCCGGGCACCGCCGGGCCGCCGCGAGCAGCACGGCACAACACACGACACACGACAACCCTCACTGCAGAGACCGCAGCTCACACACGGCCAATGCGAGATCCACTGGTAAACCCAAAATATACAATCGATTCGGTAGCCCAGAGAAGAAATTTGAGCGTTGTGACAGTTCGATAACCGACATGAGAGCTGATATATACATGTAGTAAAAGCATGTCAGTGTAAGCCAAACGAGCGTCAATACAGCTCGTATTCGTAGCGTAAGTGATAAGTATTAGGTATGATCACAGCGATCATTAAAACCATTATAAATGACAGTAAATTGCAATAATGCTCTCAAAGCGAGACAAATGCGAATAAACTAACACATCTTCCAAATAAACCTTTGTGCCGACGTCAAGGACGTCTGGCAAAAATAGTCACTACCATCTCCCATTCCCACGTCTGGAGCGCACCAGCTATGGCCTCAAGAAAGCCTCCCGTTCGTAGCAGAACAAGAGTGGGGCACCTCCAGCAGCTAAGCTCTCACACAGGCCACAGCTCACTCGTACAGCTGGCGACCTCTGTATGTGAGGTCAGCATTATGTTGACCAATCAGGGAACGCGTCAGGGGCAGGTCAGCCAATCAGCAGACGCTGCGGGCGCTGTAACCTCCGCGTCAACGGCCACCGCGCCGCCAGCGCCACCTATATCAGACTAGACACGATCGGCGCGACACCTAGCCGGGTGTAAAACAGCCTCTATCGTAATACTTGGAGCTCGACGGGGGCACAACTAGCGCGGGCAAGCGGCCCAGGGTCGAACAGCAGCCGGCGCTCGCCGTCCCGGACACCCTGCTCGGTCCGAGAGGCTGCCGGCACGTACATAAAGAGTATAAAAAGGCGGCCCGGCCGGGCCGTGTCGGTGGAAACCAGGCGCGGCCCGGCGCGGCGGCCGCCAGCGGTCCACACGGACCTACCAGCAGCGTCCGGTCCCAGGGCAGCGCCGGGGGCCGAACCAAGCAGCAGCGGGCGGGGGTGCCGCGCCGCGTTACATTAGCGAGCACTGCCGGCCGCGCCGGCGGCGGCGGCGCTTGCGGTCCTGGTCCGACGGAGGCGAGGTGCGGATGATCCGAACCACCTGCAGGAGAGGTCAGGTCAGGTCAGGTCAGGGAGTCGTTAGTCGTCAGGTCGATCTCAGATCAGGGCTGAGTGGGCCAGGTTAGTGGGCCAAATTGGTCAGCCAATGAAGGGGGAAGCAAGGGAAAGCCCCGTGAATCACAAAATTGATATAAAATTGAGATGCTTAATGTTGGCAATGTCATTAACGCTTCCTCGTATTGGCAGATCGACGATGTGCGCGCGAAAAACAACACATTTCACTGCAAATATTGAACGCAATATAGTCCCGCCCTTAGCTCAGTGGGAGAGCGCTGGTCTTCTGGCCTATCCCGGTAGTGGCAGCCTGGGTTCGAGTCGCTTTTGGCGCTCGCTATTTGCTCCTGACTGGGATGGCCTGCAGCCGGTGGCAGCGGTCGCACTCGAGGCCAGTTGACGTCAGTGAGCGGGGCGGACCGTGTCCAGGTATGTTGGGCACGTAAACTTTCGTCTCTAAATTCTGCCGAGCCAAACAGGTAATTGGGCGATCGGGGGTGAGGTATCGACCAGCGCCAACAAGCCTGCCATTAAGCGCGGGTCCTGACCTCGGAAAGCCATCCATACAAAACATTCGGACTAAATTTATATAAAAAACGCCACATAACGTGAATAGGGTCTTTATTCTTTAATGAGACAGACTGGATGGCCTACACAGCCAAAAGTACATCGAAAACAATCATACTATATTAAAAGAGAAACATAAAGACAAAACTTCCCCCCAAAAAACAAGCCCATGTTTCACTCCAAACGAACCATGTCCGGTGATTCCCTTACTGACCAAAATAGGACACATCTGGACCTGGTTGAAACTACCATCAGCCTTTCACCTCCTCTCCTGACTAGGAGGGCGAGACTACAGCTCCGGTAGGCACTCTCCTCCAACACTGACACCTTATGTCCGTACCGTGGTGCCGCCCATTCAACACTGAACCAGTCACCGCCTCTTCCCTATCCAATGACCAGAGCTTTACGGCGCCACATCTAATGGGTGACATGGTGCCCATCTTCCTCTACCCAATCCGCTGATCCTTTACCGTCCTTATCGCCATCACCCCCCCCCCCGGCCTATCCACACGACGCTGACCCTGCCACCTGACCTATCACCTCTCCACTGCAGCCCACCTGCTGTTGTTGTTGTTGCTCACCTCGTGGAATGCGGCGTCGACGTTGAGCGGCGGATCCTTGGCGCTCGTCTCTATGTAGGGGATGGCCAGCTTGGCGGCCAGGTCGCGGCCCTGCTCCTCCGTCACCTTCCGCAGGTGGACCAGGTCTACCTTGTTGGCCACCAGCAGCATCGGGTACGAGTCCCTGTGTACCACACAAACACGGTCAGACAGCGTCGTCCAGTGTCCCAAAATTTGTTTGTCGATTTGGGTGGGAGGTGACACCCAACTGTGAATAATTTTCCACTCTCATTCTCCATTTTTAGGAATTAATTTTCCACTCCCAAATTATGAATTGTGATATTGATTCTGATATAAATAAATATTTACTATAAACAAATTATTTCAATGAAAACATTGCTTTTCATATTTAAAACAGTAATAAATATCGTACCATTTTCTACATAACTGTCCACTCTCATGGTCTTTTTGGGCTCAAATTTTCCACTCTGATTCCCAAGACAAAATGCAATCTTGGGACACTGGCGTCGTCAGGTAGATCGGAGGGGCGCAGATAGTGAAAACATCGCTCTAACGGTCATCTTTGTAGCAATTTATCGGAATATTGGTGTTAAATGGTTAGGCATGAGCCGACTGAGTTTTAGTTTGTGAAACAGACACTATATCTTTTTGGGACCAAGGCGCTAATTGGAACTATCACTCTGTTCCGAGGGATACGGGGAGCCGGGACATCCCACCAGCCAGGTTCACTCTCATGAAACTCGACATGCCCCAATCAACTAGCATTGCCTCGCATTAGGACGGAAGCTGACAAGTGAAGACTTTACTACCACGGAGTCAAGATGCTGAATGCGGCACAGGTGCATGTTCGTGATCGCCATTTCCGCACAACTCTTAAACATGAGCTGCTGTCACGGAAACCAGCTAGCAAATGATTGTGTACGAACGAATGGGCGTATGAAGGTGTTGTGTAGTTGGCATCCGACTAGTTTAAGATGACGTGCAACAATGAAAAGCCACCTTCCGTGGATTTGATGCAAATATATCTTATGATGATGCTGATGATTTCCAACCGAGTTCAGTGCGTTACCAGCGCCAAGTTTGCCGCAGACAAAACATAAACAATGACGCGATACTTTGAAGTTACGCAAGTCCAACTGAGCGGACAGCACTGCAGCCCCACCGAGTGAGCACCCCTTGTTAGCAAGGGGTGCACCCCTTGTACGACTAGCAAGATGTGCTGTGATCAAATCTCCCTCTCTCTCTCCATTAACAAAAGCGTAAATGGGTACCAAACATATACAAATGCAAACATACAGAGCGAAGTAAGGCAAAATACTGTTCAATTCGCGATTTACCTTAGAGGAACACAAGCCATGAAAATTCATTAAACCCCTCGTAAATTCCAGACGGAAGTTGAATTAAACTGGTCAGCGATCTAACGTTTTAAGCTTGGCCTATCAATCAGTTGCCAGACATACCAAAACAGATCCCGATGAGAGACCGAGCCAACCAAAGCAGACTTCACTGGCCAGCGTGCCAATCATGCCCCCACGTCCACTTATTTAATCGCCATGTTATTCCGAGGCCTCATGCCGGGCACACCACCTGATTTTCCTTAAAGCACAGTCCACAACCTTTTGGTATGCAAACTTCTTATTATTATTGAAAATCATAAGCCAGTAAGTTAAAGTTAACAATGTCTTTCCTATTCATTATAATATCTGAAGCAACCAACCTCGGTGTTATTTTAATTGTAAATTGATAAAACATTAACAACGCTGCAACACTGACAACACTGACAAACCTACACTGCATGCTAAATTGTGAAGCTGAAGCTGTAGGTATAACTGCAGTGCCATTCGGTGAAGCCGAGCATCTCGTTAGCACCCAACCGTAACTTCTCGTCACGCGGTAGCTACGATCGGAGATATCCGATTTTGATACTAGATCTTTGCTGTCAGTCTGATTCTTAGTGTGGAATAAGAGTTAAGACTGTCTGTCTCTGTCCCCGACATATGAAATGGAGCACCCCACGAGTTACTGCCCGTGACGTGTGCAGCACCCCAACCCTCACCTGTCCTTGACGCGCAGGATCTGCGTGTGGAAGTGCTGGATATTGGCGTAGCTCTGTTTGTCGGAACATCCCAACTCTCACCTGTCCTTGACGCGCAGGATCTGCGTGTGGAAGTGCTTGATATTGGCGTAGCTCTGTTTGTCGGAACATCCCAACTCTCACCTGTCCTTGACGCGCAGGATCTGCGTGTGGAAGTGCTGGATATTGGCGTAGCTCTGTTTGTCGGTGACAGAGTAGACGAGCAGGAAGCCGTCCCCGGTGCGCATGTACTGCTCGCGCATGGCGCTAAACTCCTCCTGTCCGGCCGTATCCAGCACTGCGCCGGTGGACGACAGACACGGAGCCAGGTCAGACGATCGTGACGCGGAGAATCTCACGGCGAGACATATTCAGCGCTGAAGTTACTGTCAGGGGAGACGTGCACACACACTTGGATCGATTAAAACACTGGGGAATGGCAGCAAACAAAAACGATGGCACCATTATTGGTCCAATATCCAACTTCCTCAACACGACTAGCAGGATGTGCTGCGATCAAATCCGTTCCGACACACGATGACGAATATGGTTTGGGTCCTACCTAGTGGCGCACTGACTGTGATGTACATTAGCGCCCAGTTATCAAAACTGTTGCAAGGCACCTACTGGCTACCACGCCTTCTGTAGTGCCCCCGATTCCCTGCTGCCGACGTTCCCGCGGCCCCGGCACCCACCGTCCATGATGCACCACTGGGCGTCCACCTCGCAGTGCTGGATGTACGAGTCCTCGATGGTCGGGTCGTAGTCGGTGACGAACAGCTTCTGGAAGAACTGGATGGTGAGCGCCGACTTGCCGACACCGCCATCGCCGACCACCACCAGCTTGTAGGTGGTCAGGTTGCCGCTGGCCGCCGGCGGTTTGGACATGGCTCCCGCGCGCTGTCCCCCGGCCACTGTGGAGACGCACAGGCGGCGTGTTGGGTTAACTGGGAAGCCTGGAGAACTGCTGCGGGACTCCCCTACATCGTTATCGCCAGGTTTTTAGGCTAGGGGGGACGAGCATAATTTTATCCATGATTTCACTCTACCAAATTTGACTATATATATATATTATTATCAGAACAAAATGTGCTAACACCCGGCAATTACCCTTATTCCACTGTAAATGACGGTCTAAATATTGATTCTGCGAGGTGGCGACTACAGTGCTAAATCAAGTTTAAGATTGGTTGTTATCAGCAGCCTAATCAAATTTAGGATCGTGAAGTCAGGGGGCGAATCAGAATTTAGATCGCTGAGGCTACTGCGAGTGGTAAAATTTATACCACCGATTCTTACTTTGGCCATATCTACCAAAGTAAGAATCGTATCATTAGAGGTAGCAATTGGGTGGAAGGGGCAGTGTCCTCTTTTAACAGGTAAAACAATGTTGGTGCTAAGGGCATTTTAGTGGCTGTTTGAATGTGGAAATGTCTGAAACACATCTAAATTTAGATCGCAATTTTGTTTAGGGCACATCAACATGCTCTACAAATCATAATAGCTTTTCACGCAGCCTGTCAAGCAGTGAGCGAAACCACTCTACAGTTGAAAAAGAAGCATACGCGATCGTGGAAGCGCGTTGCGCCGATGGAAATACTATCTCCTGGGACGACAATTCAAGCTGATTACTGACCAGCGATCTGCCGCTTTCATGTTTGATGGGAAGCAGGCGGGGAAGGTCAAGAACGATAAGATTATGAGGTGGCGCCTTGAGCTGTCCAGCTACTGCTACGACATCATCTACCGGCCTGGCACGGGAAAACGCATCAGCGGAAGCACTGTCCCGCTCTGCAGTGTGCTCTGCTTCCGACAACAAGAAACTGCTGGTGAAGCTGCACAGCGCCTTGTGCCACCCTGGCGTCACCAGGATAACACACTTCGTTCGGACGAGAAATATGTCATTCTCAGTGGAAGACGTGAGGCAAGTCACTTCATCGTGTTTGTTTGTTTATTGGGGTTTTCGGGCGCGCCGACAACTTCACTTCATCGTGTCCTGTTTGCGCAGAGTGCAAACCACAATACGCCAAACCACCTCAATTTCAGCTCATCAAGGCAACGCAGCCTTTTGAACACGAACGTCGATTTCAAGGGCCCTCTGCCAAGTTCGAGCCGAAATCGATACATGCTTAGTGCTTACCAATTACCATAGTCGATGAGTATTCAAGATTCCCATTTGTGTTCCCATGTGCCAACCTAACGTCCGCTACAGTCATCAACTGCTTGTGCCAGCTATTCGCCATCTTTGGCATGCTGTCTTATATCCATTCTGACCGCGGATCACCCTTCATCTCAGCTGAGCTTAAGTCGTTCCTGTTCAGCAAATGAATCGCAAGCAGCAGGTCGACCGCATATAACCCGGGCGTGGGCCGCCGTATCGCGGAGGGACTCGCCGCGCAGCCGGGCGACCCTGTGCCGCCCCGACCGCACTGCATCGGCGCCGGGTCCGTGTGCGCCGGCTACGCTGCCTTGAGCTCGCCTGCGCTCTGCGCCGAATGTAGACTCTTCGGCGGGTGTGGATGTGATGGAGTCTCGCTCCAGATCGTTCGGCGTGTTTGCGGTGTTTGGCGCCTCACATTCTCATGTGGTGAATAAGTTCTATTGTGGATGGTGTGGTCCCATTCAATCTGGAAACGTGCGATCGTTGTACCGATCCACCAAATGGCGATAGAACAACGTGTTTAATTTCAGTTCTGTGAGTGTTTTAGCGTGATAGGAAAAATGCTTGAAAAAGTTGTCAGTTTAGGAGCTGTTGGATTTTTTTGACTGCCAATCACGTGATGCTGTCGCCCACCTCAGTCACCGCGTATCGACCGGACGCTCCACAGAGATGTCGTAGTTCGACGATGTCAGCGCCAATTCTCCGACATAGACAGGGGGCACGTGACGTGCATCACTTTCATGTGACTTCTTCAAAGGCGTTTGATTGGCGTCGGAACCGGTGTGGTTGCCCTTCTGCGTAAGGCTTGAGTGTAAGGGTGTGTCGTCCCACTGGTTTGATGACTATTTTAGGAGCAGAACGCAGTCTGTGAAGGGTGGTAGCGTGCAGGAGCCGGTGGATTTCGGAGTCATTCAGGGCAGCATCCTCGGACCAATCTTGTTCAACGTGTTCACAAATGATCTTCATTGCCATCTTTCTGACCAGTGCAAAATTGTTTCCTACGCAGACGACACTGCCATCCTCCACAGCGCCCCTCCTTCAAAGGAAGGATTGGCAGTACTCAAAAGCAGCGTGGAGAGCGATTTGGCTAGCCTTTCCACCTGGTTCAAAAACAACGGGCTGATAAGATATAACGCGTGAACAGTGTTTCGGACAACACCGACTTATCATACAAACGCATCAACTTCAAGCGTAAGCTTTTACTTTCATTGTTTGCGCTGACCAAACTTTAATGAGATTTTGGGAGTTTTTTGCTCGCATCCACATCTTACCATGGAAAGACAGACAGCAGTGATGTCGTTAACGCTGGGTTTGGCATCCCTCATCCGCTCGAAAAAAGTTGAGCTGTTCACTCTCCCAAGTCACACTAAAACATTGGTCACGCGGCGCTCGTCTTCCCTCACGTAACGTACTGCTTGCCAGCCTGGCTCCACCCACTAGTCGCTGCGGGTCAGCGAGTCGAAAAGGTTGATTAACCTTGCTACGCGCGTCCGTGCCTCAAACCAAACTATCCGTAAATCGACCACATTACGGAGTCCCGACGGCAGCTGGCTGGCCTTAAGTTTGAAAAGGTGATCAGGAAAGAGCCTGCCTGCTTATTCCACCGGCTGCGTAAACCAGAGAGGATGCGCCGGGAAAATCTCAGCGTCTTGGTGAATCAGTACCGAGCTAGACGCATCTCGAGCGTGCGAGCTAGCCCGTGCCGTCCGTCGATCGCGCGGTCCTTCACACGTCAGCGATTGCAGACTAGAGACAACCGGCAAGTCTGCACCAGTTAGACCTTCGCGAGCGTGGAACCGGTCCTCCCGTCGTTGGTGGTGCGTGCGACGCTGGCGACGTGAGAGAGTTGGTAAGAGACGCGTTAGGGCAGTGCCTAGTCTCCCCGATCGTATCAGATGAGTGACCAATGGCAGTTGTAGAGCACGTACATGCGTTACGCTAGTCCTCTATCGCACCATTCGTCCATCTGGCGCTTCATGTCTTCCACCATTCAAATGTTTTCGATACTTTGTGCAGTATCGTTTTATCTTTACCTGGTTCTATACTGTTACATTACGTCTCATACGATTTTTAGGAGTGAATGTAAATATTGTACCATGACAATGCGTCAGCAGCGGAACGCAATTTGTATGACACTGTGGTGGTAAAAACCAATTGTTTGATTGGAGCCCACAACGATACGCAATAAATAAATAAAATAAAAAACCCAAGAGGAAATGGCCAAGTGGAACACTACAATGGCATCATCTGGAAAGCAGTGTTTCTGGCTCTCCGGTTGCGCGGCCTGCCCGTGGAGAACTGGGAGGCGGTTCTCTCAGACGCTCTTCACTCAGTGAGAAGTCTCTTGTCGACGGTAACAAACAAAACTCTACATGAGCGCCTGTTCCGGCACCAGAGACAATCAACGTCCGGCTTCTCCATGCCGATGTGGCTTTCAAGGCCTGGTGAAGTTGTTTTGCTGAAGAGGCATGTGCGTCAAAAGGATGGCCCACTTGTGGACAAAGTGGAACTCCTAGAGGCCAACCCACAATACGCGCATGAAGGTTGCCAAATGGGAAAGAGACGAATGTCAGCATCAGACACCTCACCCTGCGAGGCACAGTGACTGCCAGATCCCAGTGACAAGATTCTGATTGACAGGCAGGACTATGATCCCAGCACTGAAGGCCAGACGGACAAGCAAAACAACGATGACTGCCAGAAGACAAAAACCCTGATGGTAGAAACAGATCCTAGTCCACACCTGTCAAACAGCTATGTTGACACCCCAATGCCCCAACACTCAACAGCAGTCTACATCTGAGCCCTCGCCAACAGCGCCTGAGCATGCATTGCTCTGCCTGCTCTACGTGCAGGCCTGTTCATCTAGAGCGTGACTAAGTTTTGTTAACGTCATTCATCTGGAGCATGAAGTTATGTTCGTTGAGCTTTGCCCCGAGTGGTGTTCAGAGATATGGGAATTATGTGCGTTATGGTGCTGTAACAAAACCGTCTGTGCACGTAACATAACCGAGCAGGGGAGAATGTTGTTTGATTGTTTATTGGGGTTTAAGGGTGCGCTGACACCTTTGAGTCAATTTGCGCCTAAGGAGGAGAATGTTGTGCCCTTCAGAATATTAACTACACCTTTGTGTTGCAGAGTATGACTGCCTTTACATTGAATAAAGCATAGTTGTGAAAGGGCTTCTCTAATGCATGCTGCATGTTGCATGAGCTCATGATACACACAAACATGCTCATTCTAGTCTCATTACAGTCAGCTGTATACCGCTTCAGGTTTGGGTTTTTACAAGTGAAGGCAGACGACAGTGAAGTTGAAGTATTCATACACCTAATTATTCCAAGAATGGGGTTATAGTTTCAACAAAGACAACATGTATATTGTATCAGTTAAATCACCAAAATGGACATCAAAATACACATAAGATATAGGTAGTAAATATAACAAAAATGGTTTGTAACACAAAACAAATGAGTTGATGCAGAAAAAAATAAATTCAGAACAACAACTAGATAAACCTCATCCGGCCACACAAAGGCTGAACAACCTGAAAGATTACTTACTCTATAAGAAATGGATAATATAATGTGAGCAAAATAGCCGTAAGAGCATGACAATTGACCAGCAGGCGAAGCAAGCAAAGTAAACAAGTTAAATAACGACTAGTTCAGGCCCTAAGAATGCGTCTGGCGCCAATAAAATTAATCTAAAAATTCAATGAAATTGCTTGCCTCTTTTACCACTCGCTCTCCCCAGAAACTATCATATAAATTGAAATATGGCCATCACAAACACAAATAACACGCCCAGCACTTTGCAAATATCACAACGAATGACACAAGGATCAGGATTCAGGATTCAGGGTCTTGTCATCCATGCAACAGCCATAGGCTCCATTGGCTAAGGATATAGTACAAAAGAAGAACCACGTATGATATTCATCAGGGAGTGTGACATACATGGTTCTTAGAATCGTGACGCCAGTTATGAACAATATTTTTGGCGCATCGACATTTGTGGCGTGGCTTGCAATGCCTTTTAACCACAGGGTAGCTATGCCGCTGCGACCCCATTGGCCGAGTTGTCTAATGACGGCGGCCGTACTGGTACTCACAAGAGCAGTCGGCGGCCTGTGTTAATTAAAGGATAGGCGGTCGGGCACCCAGGCTGATATTTTACAATATATTGAGAGAACTACTGGTGGTAGCGCAAAATGGCTACCACCACAATGTTCCAAACTGAATTGATAATAATTCTAGGCAAAAATATTTTTTTTTCGTGCAAAAAAAAATAAATAAAAAGTCCTAGAATCATTCTGCATTCAATTTG
>VOPJ01004423.1:12735-27566 GCA_014673585.1 Semibalanus balanoides
TACTACGGGACGCCAGTTTCGCCTGACATGACCTTGAGAAACAGGTCATAGGTCACGGGTCATGAAAGTTAGAAGTTAAAAGTTTTCAGAGTATGTGTCAAATTTTTCAAAAATAGAGTACTGAAAGTTTCATCGCGATCGGTCAAAAACTACTTGAGTTATTTGGAAAAAACCGAGGGAAGTGGCATCCACCCCCGCTACCCGGGCGAGGGTTATGCGAGGCTCGAGCCGACTGTTGGTATATGGGAGTCCGCCGGATGGTGGCGACTAGATTAAAAGTTGCCTGCAATCGATGTGTAGCACCTCACATGGTGTTTTCTTTCCTGCAAACCACGGCAAAATGGCCTAAGTGATCTTTTTCCCGAATCCGATAAGCCTTAGTGGACGGGCGCTTCAGCGCGATTCCTATGACGGAGTTCATTTCCCGATCATCCGCTAGAGGCGCTTAGCATCGAACGGTTGGTTCGCGAACACAAAGTTGCCGACACGGAGTTTCCAATCCGTTTATACAATTAATCCGTCTTGTACTTATTAAACATGAACTAATTAGTTATTACATAATAATGTTGAAATGTTTAGCTTTTTGGGGTGAAATATTAAATATTTGTATTTTAAATAATTTTGGGTACTTATTTATAAATCTTTTCAGGTGTACAGGACACGTGAAGTTTTTACCACTTCAAAAGTATTTCCAAAGACAGCGGCTGAGCGCTGCAGAATCTTACGCACAAAGTGGGCGACCCTATTCCTTCACCATTGCGACTGTGACCAAGTGCGCGCACTTTGTTGTGACCATTGCGACCATTGCGTGAAGCTTACCTTCAGGCTTCAAGCGACATGCACAACTTTTCCTTCATGTGGTGTTTTCCCGACGAGCTACCAAAATTATATCTTCTGCTTTGAAAGTCGTGGCAGCCAGCATGTTTTGTTTATAACCAGAGTCTGTGTGTAGAAGACTGAAGTGCGGCTGGTTGATTTTGATTTTTGCATGGCTTTACTTTTAATTTTTGTTGATAATCACTTACGATGAGTTCCGAAAGAAATAGTAATTTGCGGATATTGTGATCTTAGCTCTTCTTCCTAATTCTCCTAGTTATTGTGACTTCATTTTGCGTTTTGTGTTCGTGTTCGTGACCATCTTCCCACATAACACATGTATATGGTTACCAAATGGGTTTAAGATGGGCTACGTGGGCTCAGCATGGGCATGGGCTTGCACATGGGATTGGAATGGGTTCCATGTGGGCTGAGGTGGGCACAAGTGAACATGGGGATGACGCATGAGCATACCCATATGGCCCCATGGGGGTTTGAGGAGGTTAGAAGGTGGATTGCTATCCATTGCAAACCATGTGGGGAAACTCTTCCAAAAACCATTGTGAGCACCATGTGGAAGGTGGGCAGCCCTCATGATTACCAATGTGGTTACCATGTGTCTGTGTATGTGGTGTTTCAGTTCGTGTATTGTATTAAATTGATAGGGCTAAGCAAATACATTATTTATGAGTTCGCGTTCACTGACCCCAACTCAACAATGGACTCCTGACCAAAAAAGCCTTTTTATAATAATTTCCAGCAGTCAACAACAATTTCACGTTCGTTTGGCTACGGCAACCGTACTTTAAGTACTTCCATTAGTAAGACACGACTTAAGTACTTCCACTTAGTAATGGCATGTCACGCGATGGCCTTTACAAAACCTAAATGTGGGTTTGAACACTTTTTGCACCTCTAAATTCGCGGAGGGACTCGCCGCGCAGCCGTACGACCCTGTGCCGCCCCGACCACTGACTGTCATCAGCGCCTGAGCTCGGCCTCGCTCTGCGCCGGATGTCGGACTCTTCAGCGGTGGGATGTGATGGTGTCTCGCTCCAGATCGATCGGCGGTGTTTTGCGGTGCTGGCGCCTCACATTCTTCATGTTGTGAATATGTCTATTGTGGAAGGTGTAGTCCCCGCACACTGGAAACATGCGATTGTTGTACCGATCCACAAATCTGGGGATAGAACGCAACCGTGTAATCTCAGGTCTGTAAGTGTTTTGAGCATGATAGGAGAACTTGCAGTTTAGTTGTCAGTTTAGAGCTGTTGGATTTTTTGACTGCCAATTACGTGATGTCGCCCACTCAGTACGCGTATCGACCTGGACGCTCCACAGAGGATGCCGTGGTCATCGTGGTCAGCGCCATCTCAGAAAACCGAGACAGGGGGCACCTGACGTGCATCACGGCATGTGACCTTCTAAAGGCGTTTGATTACGTCGACCGTGGTGCCCTTCTTGCAAAGCTTGAGTGAACTGGTACGGTGTGTCGTCCCATTAGTTTGATGACTATTTTAGAAGCAGAACACAGTCTGTGAAGGGTGGTAGCGTGCAGGAGTCGGTGGATTTCGGAGTCGTTCAGAGCAGCATCCTCGGACCAATCTTGTTTAACGTGTTCACAAATGATCTTCATTGCCATCTTTCTGATCAGTGCAAAATTATTTCCTACGCAAACGACACTGCCATCTTCCACAGCGCCCCTCCTTCAATGGAGGGATTGGCGGTACTCAAAAGCAGCGTGGAGACTGGAGAGCGATTTGGATAGCCCTTCCACCTGGTTCAAAGACAACGGGCTTTAAGTTAACCCTAGTAAGACCAAGATGACCTTGTTCGGAACACCGGCTGTCATCAAAAAGGCATCGAACTTCAGCATAAGCTTTGATGACGTCTCATTGACACCAGCTGACCAAATTTTAATCTTAGAAGTTTTGCTCGACCGAACATCTTACCATGGAAAGACAAACAGCCCAGAGTCGTAAAACGCTGTTTTGGCATCCTCATCACACTGAAAAAGTCCTCATGGCTTCACTATCCCAAAGTCTACACCCATAACATTGGTACAGGCGCTTCGTCTTCCCTCACGTAACGTAAAGTAACGTAACGTAACGTAACGTAACGTAACGTAACGTAACGCTAACGTAACGTTACGTAACGTAACGTCAACGTAACGTACTGCTTGCCGGCCTGGGCTCCAACCATTAGTTCACTGCGTCAGCGAGTCGAAAAAGTAATTAACTTAGCTACGTGCGTCGTGACGAAAAAACGAGAATTTCGACCACATCACAGCATCCCGACGACGCAGCAGCTCAGCTGGCTACCGTTTGATAAAGTGATTCAGAAAAGAGACTGCCTGCTTATCCACCGACTGGTGAACAGAGAAGATGCGCCGGAAAATCTCAGGTCTTTGGTGAAGTACCGACCAGGCGGCTCCGCCTCCGGAAAGTCAGCGAGGCTGCCTTTCCGGAGGCGGAGCCGCCGCGGACGTCCCCGCAAGAGCTGGCCACCGACCTCACCGACGTCATTCGGCGAGCCAGTACCGCTCACGTCCCCTGCGGCGCGATAAAAAAAAACACCAAGCCGTGGGTGCTGGATCCGATTCTGCAGGAGGTCGCCGCCAGCTGCGTGCAGGCGCCCCCGGCAGCAGAGAGCGCTGGGTAGCTGCTAAGCAACGCGCGGCGGAGCTCGAGCGGAGCACCTCACAGGCGCACTTCCGTATATTTGTGGAGGAGGAGTTGGGCAAGCCGTCGAGCCTGGGTAGGACCACCAAGATATTAAAGTTATGGGAGGGAGCGGATGACCACAGGTCCGGAGAGGCCATGGCCACGGAGGATGGTCGGCTGCTCGTCTCTGACCGTGAAAAGGCCAACGCATTCAACCTGACCGACGCGCGCGTCGCCCGGCAGGTCCGCGTGCCGAGGGTGGACCGGACAGCCAAGCGCAAGCTGGCGGAGCCCACCCGTCACCGGTGCCGCGACTGCGGCGAAGAGCGCCAGGGTTGCTGTGCCCCCTTCAACGAGGACGAGCTGAGTCGACAGCTCCAACGCTGTGGCCTCAGGAAAGCGCCGGGCCCGGACGGTGTGTAATCTAAACACCTCAGATACCTGGGTCCTCGGGCCCGTGTGGCTCTCCTCCGCACCTTTAACGCCTCCTTGTGGACGGGGAAAGTCGCCAGGGAGTGGAGGCAAGCTGTGATTGTCCCGATCCCCAAGGCGGGGAAGGACAAGAAGAAGGTGGCCAGCTACCACCCCATCGCCCTCACCAGCCACGTCGCCAAGTTGATGGAGTGCATGGTCTTGGCCAGACTGACGCACATCGTCTCCGAGAAGTGGTTGATCCCGCCGGAGCAGGTTGGCTTCCGCGAGGGACGGTCGGTTGAGGACAGCATCGGCCGTCTCGTCCAGACTGTCCAGGACGGCTGGAACCTACCGAAGACCCAGTGCACGGATCTCCCGGAGGGCTCGACCGTCCATAAGTACGCACTGGTCGCGTTCGACTTATCGCGGGCGTATGATACGGTCGACCACCGCCTCCTCAGACTGCGGCTTCTGAAGCTGGGCATCCCACAGCACTTCATCACCTGGATCTGGCAGTTCCTGCGCGACAGAAGGGCCGTCGTGGAGCACAACGGCACCAAGAGAGGCGAGCAGATCTACCGAGCGGACCTATCACAGGGTAGTGTCCTGGCGCTGACTCTGTTCTTGTTATGGGCGGCGCCGCTCTCCGTCCGTTAAGGTCCAGGCCAGTCCGGGCACGACGGCGCTCCTATACACTGATGATACGGCCGTGCTCTGCGGGGGCCACACCTTGGAGGTGGCCAGGCGCAGGGCTCAGAGAGCGACTGACGTCCTGGTCCAGTGGGCACAGCACAGCAATATGAACGTCGCAGGTGAGAAGAGCCAGCTGCCGGTGCTGTCCCAGTGGGCCAGGGACGCCAAGTGCGACATCCGAGTGGTGGGCAGGATGGTGCTGTCCGGGTTGCAGTTGAAACTGCTTGGCCTTACCCTTGACCGTCTCCTCCACTTTGGCCCCCAGTGCCGTGCGCTTCGTCAGCGCACCCGCCCCAGGCTGCACCAGCTCAGGAAGCTGACGGGCCGCAGCTGGGGACTCGGGGAAAAACAGCTGCGCATCGTGGCGAGCGGCAACGTCCGCAGCGCGCTGGAGCAGGCGGCGGCAGCGTGGTTGCTTGCAGCGTCCCCGTCGCACGTCAAAAGCCTCGAACGGGAGATGCGTGCGGCCGCGCGTATCATCACGTGCTGCCCCCTGTCGACGCAAGCCCACGCCGTTCTCGCGGAGGTGGGGCTGGAGCCGATGAGGGCGCGGCACACGGCGCTGGCGGCTCGTCTCCTGGCCCTGCCGGAGGAAGATCCCCTACGAGCGGTTGCCGAAGTGTCTCCGTCGGGCGTCGACCCGCCTGAAGAGCACGGTGAGTTGGAGGACGGTGGGCCGCAATTTTTACCACACTGCTGGTAAAAGCCAAAGTTTGATTGGAGCCCACAACGATACGCAATGCAAAGTTTAATTGCAGCCAAGCCTCAAGTAACCATTTTCCTGGTTGCACAGCTCGGTATGACAAAAATAATAAAACTAAGATAGTTTTAAACGAATGTATGTAGGTATGTGTTTATGCATGTGAGCTCTGATGATATTATCTGCTGACTTGAGCTTTTATTGGGAGCATGCTCCTGTTGCTCATATGTTCTAAATAAGCAAATAAATTGACCCGATGCCAGCCATCGACCCGGCAGCTGGTATCTAACTGATTATTTACAGAATCTCTGACTGTCTGTCTATCTGTCCGTTCGTGGTCTAGGCTATACGTGGCGCAGCCAGCGAATAGCACATAGATGGCGCTGGTGCACTGGCGGATCCAGAAAGTGTGATTTTGACAGTTTGGGGGGGGGGGCAAATCCCAAAAATTATCGCAAAATTCTGGGAAAAAAGCACTCATCGCGTTTCGCGATTAGTGTATCAATAATGCTGATTTATAAAACAACTTTCTCTGTTTAATTGCTAGTTTTACGACGAAAACTCAGGAAATGTGTCAAATTTGCGCCGATTTTTGGGTCGTGTTTGGGGGGGCCACTACATATGCCATTATACTTGAGTGAACAAGCAGTCACACACATACTGGTCATAGTATGGACAGCTTATTCAACCAAGCTACTGATCGGCCAGCACTCCTCTTCATGGCCCCCTTCTGCCCCCCCTGGATCCGCCTTGCGCTGGTGTTGCGGCAATAACGGCAGTTGGAGCGCCCCCCAGGTGGCGCATTCCAATACAGGATTGACAGGTTTCTCGGAGTATAAACGGATAAAATAAAGTAAAAATATTGTCTGTGTACAATTACATAGATTCGTTCGGCGGAGCGATCGTTGAGATTGGCACTTTTGTTATACTCTGGATCGTATATTTACTCGCTCAACAGGCTATCACCACTTTTGTTCACGATATTCCAAACAACCGGGCGGCGTGCGAGGGCCACCCTCGGTCTTCGGGGACACGCCCCTCCATTCAATGGATGGGGCATTCTGTTACGTGACCCAAATCCCCGTTTCCAGGAAATAATTGGATGCTATCAGTGGCTACCAAACCGAGGTCGGACTAATTGCGTCACCACGGCGCCGGGTCCACGACGCGGATCGCTAGCGCCCAAAACCATAGTTCACGTTCGAACGTACGGGCTGTGATAGATGGTGAGTACGGGTTTATAGTCGACGTTGTGATAGCCGAACGGTTTGGAATCGGTGGACTGCCTCGACTGGTGAAACAAAACGCACGAAAGAAGCGAAACTTCTCGTGTCTGGTCCGGAAAGCGTAATAATAGTTACGAAGAAAGCTACCAGTATAAACTCGAACCGAAGGAGATAAATTTCTCGGGTAAGTGCCTTTTTAATCCAAATAATCCATAGTTGAAGCAATTACTCGTAATTCCCAGACACCAGTTACTTACGTACATGCCCCCGCTGGTGCAGTTCAGTAATATTTCTTACGTCAATCAGATTCACCGCCTGTCAGAAGCAGGGGCGATTTAGGGGTCACCGCACCAATTCGGCGCCTCATGTACCGAAGGCGCCTCATGCACGAAGTGGTGCTAAGGCGCGTTCTTTTGGAATATGTCAATCAAATAGTCACTGCATTAACCATCACAGGCCGAGTAACTCATGCCAACGATTGAAATCCTAAGTCCAGAAGTCGAAATCGCCGCTGTCTCACGATTTACTTAAATGTAAGGGCGCCGATAGGCGCTCCCACGCTGAATGTGAAGGCGCGCTCGGAATGAGACTCGTGTATGATTGAGTGGCTTCTGGCAAATATGTATGACCTGGCGATTCTGACATCCGGATAAATGCTCAGTCCTCTCTGCTGAAAATGACTCAGTTAATTATGGACCTCTATAAGTAGAATCGCGTTGGTCAACATCCATTCCCTCTAATGCAAACAATCTGAAAAGAGGATTGAGGGAGGCGCGCTCCGCGTTACACCTGAAGAACCCTCCCACATTCTCTTCAAAGCGCCCTCCCAAATGCTTCCAGAGGCGCCTCCTCATGCTCCAATAGGCGACATTCCCAAATACACCTCTTACGCTTTTTCCCACATGCTTCAAAGGCGCCCTTTGATAAACTTCTGAGAGGCGTCCTCAAACATAAAACGCTCGAAGGGCGCCCTCCCAACACATCCCAAGGTGATCCCGATACCAACATTGAAGGCGCAACTCCTACATAACTCCAAAGCGCCCCCATCACCTTTCAAACGCTTCCCAAATTATACACTCTGCAGCTCAAGACGCTCTCGATACGTCTTCGATGGCGCCCTCCCACATACCTTCCAAGGCGTCCTCGAATAATCACTAACGTGGTGTTATCGATGATTACGAGGAAGGCGTATGAAGGCGCCCATTCCGGATACATCTCTGAAGACGCCTTCTCACATTACCTCCAAGAGGCATCCTAAGATGCAATTCACCTCTGAAGGCGCCTGCTCACACCAGCTCCAAAATCACCCTCAGATACATTCTCCGAGGCCGAGGTGCCCTCATACTACACCTACCAAAGGGTCGTTCGAACTGAGTATTGAATATTTGGCCTAGGGACAAGTACCAAATTGGTATATCATAGGCGCCCTCGGAAATTTATCGGAGCCTACCCCCCCCCCCCCACACACACACACACGCTCATCATTTTTGTTTCGCTGACGGCGCCCTCATGATTGGTTTTGGCGCCCCTTGAGGGCTTTGCCCCCCCTTGACGGATTTCTAAATACGCCACTGGTTAGAAGTGATCAATATCACCGTGCATGGGATTGCACGGATTGACGCTGCAGCGGTCCAAGGCTAAGGCCATATATAGCGGCCGGTCCGCTCAGTTTTTTTTTTCCTAATGAGAGTTGCGGTGTTGGATTCTATAAATAGTTCTGCAAACCTCAGCTGCTGCTGATCGGCCACGCCAGGGCTGGAAGCTGCAAATCGGCAGCTCGGTTGATTTAATGTATACAAACATCAATGTATATAGCAGCGCATTTACCAGGAAAGCGTCGTAGTTGGGCGATGAACGAGCGAGCGCAAGGAAAAATGTTTGGTGGATTTCACTCAATCGGCAAGTTAGTTTCTTTGAGATACAAATTAAGGTGCGCACGTGCGCACGTGCCGAGGCACCCATCCTGACTTGTGGAAAGTGGCGGCTGAGACGTCCCTGACCACACACCAAATTTGAACACAATCAGCTTACCCGTTCCTGAGATATTTAATATATATAATGGGGGTGTACACGTGCAGAACCTCCCAACCCTTGACAAGTGGAAAGTTGTCGGCTGAGAGGTTCCCAACCACTCATCAAATTCAAACACAATCGGTTCAGCCGTTCCTGAGACTTAAAATAAGGGTGTGCACGTGCACACGTGCAGAGGCCCCTGACTATACGCCAGGTACATCTGTTCTCTATGAAACCGTGTGTGTTGCATACCGCTGCGACCCCCGATTTTAGAGCTATCGGCCCAGGATCCACGCCGCGTTTCGCTATGTCTAAATTGACCGCTTCTTATACGACCGCGCTGTCTAAATTGACCGCTATGTCTAAATTGACTTGTGTCATTAAAAAAGTATATATGATTACATGTGACGTGTGCGCACACAAAACCACAATAATGCATTGCTGTATGGCAAGCTGGCAAGTTCAAACGTTGCTTTGTCGTATGTCAACACCAGCGTGTATTGTCTCCGCACTGTATGCAGTATATTGACGCATGACCGGAGAAGGGAAGGTCTCCGGTGATGAACACTCGCAGTCACGGGCAATGGCTACGTATCATTCCAATCGAGGGTTAAATGGAATGTTTCACATTCACATTATATTTGAGTTGAGTTGGCCATTTTGCTGGATTTGCATTGAAATTAAGTAGTGTAGAAGTTAAAACACCCACAGATGCTCAATCGCAGTAAATTTGAGTTTGGTTTTGCACTGCCAAAATAAGCCGCTAGTGTATATAGTATCGCTCTTAAAGCCGATGTCGTCATTCTCTCTGTATCAGATGTTGATGGAAAGTAGACTTGTTTTACTTTGGCTTATTACATTAGCCATACCACTAGTCTACATATTGCAGCGTTGAAGGTTTTCTCTATTCCCAAAATTCCTTCATATAACGTCATTCAGCCCAAATACTTAAAACTTAGTTTTTCATAAATGAGGCACATGTTTGTGAGAAATAAATGTCAGGAATCGTGTTCGGCAGGCAGGGCAATTTACTAATCATATTTTGCACCACAAGCGGCGTACATTGGACAACTTTCAGAGAAGTGAAACATTCCCTTTAACAGTACACATCACCATCGAGCTCATGTTCAGCGCATCACATGCATCTGTAGCATGTGTTGCGCTGTACGCTTGTGTTGCACAATATACTTTGGCAATTATATGACAACAATAAATCGCGCAAGGGTAGATTAATGTACCGCTACGTGGCAGTAAATATTTTTTAAATCATGTCTGAATCCATAAGTCTGATCCAATATGAATAATGTTGGCTAAGCAAAATGAGTTCGTATGAATCCAAAAATCAAACAGCAACACACAGTCAGCGGTGCCTGATATTATTCTCCTGTAATAGTGGATGGAAGTCAACAATGCTAGACCGTATAATTGGTGTGCAAATTTTTGTTGAACTAATTATTTGCCTTATCTAATGAGCCCCAATGGGTATCGAGGATTCATATTATGAATGAAATGGGCTGGTTCTGGGCTTTGGGTTACATGGCGTTCGGCTGGGCTGGGCTTGGGGAAGGTTTGAGCACCCATATGTCTCTGGTGACAACAACGGGAACGGGACGTGGAATGTATCAAACGGGAACGGAATCAAGGAGAACGGTATACGGGAAACGGAACGGAGAAACGGTAACGGAGAAGCGAACCGGGAAAGGCGGAACGTGAGAACGGAACGGGAACGGGAACGGAACGGGGACGGGAATCGAAATAACTGGATATACGGAACAGGGAATGGACCGGACGGGGAACGGGAACGGTAACGGGAACGGGATACGGAACGGGATACGGAACGGGATACGGAACGGGATACGGAACGGGAAACGGAACGGAACGGAACGGAAACGGAACGGGACGGAAACGGAATTACGGAACAGGGACGGAACGGAAACGGGAACGGAACGGGAACGAACGGGAACGGACGGAACGGAACGGAATCGAAACGAGAACGGAACGAGAACGGGGAACGGGAACAGGAACGGGAACGAACGGGAACGGAACGGGAACGGATACGGAGAACGGGAACAGGGAACGGATGATCGGGGGAATGGACGGAACGGAAACAGCGAACGGAACGGAACGGGAACGGGAACGGACGGAACGTGACGGAACGGAACGGAATGGGAACGGGGACGGAACGGGACGGGAACGGAACGGAACGGGAACGGAACGGGAACGGAACGTGAGTAACGAGACGGGAACGGAATGATCGAACGAACGTGGGTTAATGCATGACGAACCACACAAAAAATACTTAGCACATTGCATAATAGTAAGAGACCACGAGGACCCACGAGTCTGGATGCTTATGTTTAATAGCATGTCTCAACATTTACTGCAAACATCATGCCACCCACCCGTTGTAATTTAGGTGGAATTGGCGGAGGTCGCGTGTCGTGTGGGTGTAGCTTTCTACTGTATTATGCCCTTTGCCTCATCGCACCGGCCTGCGGTCGCGCATCGGAAGCTGTCCCGCGTCCACCATAGCTGACCCTCCTTTACCTGGGGTGACCATCCCTTCCCCAGTCAGGGCCGCTCAAACCATTTCGAGTGGGACAGTTATTACTGCCACCTGCTGAGCTGTGCGATACATTCAAGACAGACTGTACAATGTATTGACGCATTGCCGGAGAAGGAAAATCGCGTGTGATGAACACTCGCTGCCACTGGTTACACAGATATTAGTACAATTGAGGTGTAACAGAGCACGTCACGATCGACTTCATGTTCATCGCAGCACATACATATAGAAAGAGCAGCCATTCAAGTTACAGGGCGGTCAGTTTAATTCGGCACAGGAAGTTGAACAATTTTGAGCACAGCGCATCATTCCACGTGAACAGTTTCACGTCTGGGATCGGACCTCCCTGCATGTGGCCACAATGCTCTGTGCTGTTGATGGCGTTGTTGGGTTCGCCCACTTCCCAGTTGGTGACATCCAGCGGGCTGCCATCCACCCATCCGAAGGCGCTGGGACTGCTGCTGGTGCGCACCAGGCCAATCCAAGTGTACCAGTATCCGGAGGCTTTCACCATAGCGTTGACGTGCTCGATGTTGTCTCGGTGGATGGAGGCGAGGCGAGCACGGCTGTCCAACTGGGCACAGCGGTGATGTGCCGCGTGCCAAGTACTGGTCTCTGACGGTATCAGGTAGCAGCTGTCGCCGTGTCCGCTCCAGTGGTCGGGACAGGAGGGCGGCAGCCGCGGGGTCTCCAGCTGTCCATGCAGCGCATTCACCTGCTCCCGGAGAGCGGAGAGCAGCATGGTGACAGCGTCCGGCGTCAGGCCAGCCAGGCAGGCGTCGGCCACGCCCTCCGTCAGGTAGTCAGCGGTGCTCACGGCGCCGGATGGCCCCGAGCAGCCTGCCAGCAGCAGGACACAGAACAGTGCAAAGCGCGACATCTTAATGTAGAGCCAGTTCAGACTACAGAGGCGGCTTCACTTGTTGCACAATATTGTATAGATTGTACACTTCCAGTACGCCTCACACGTGCTGAGGGGCACAGCTCAGAGAGCCGACTGCTCGCGCTGCGCTGGCGCTGGGCTTTCCGCCAGTTCTCTGAAGGCCAACTACCGCAGCGCCGCCGCGCGACCCTCGCTGGAAACGACCGCGTCGAGTACCATGGTGTCACATACGCATAACTAGCGCCGGGCGGCCACGGTTCGTTGAAAGGGTTCAAAGGGTCAAACTACGGGAGATGCACCATTTGAAAGCTGAGCTCACGCGTTATCAAGCCATGTGTGCTTTTAAATGTATCGAGTGTCTTTTTAATCGATATTTTGACCAAAATCACGTCCCTTTCGTTTGTCCAGGGCTATCGCGCATGGTATGGCGAAATGCAGAACAATGACATGTCTATCGCTTTGTCTTACTCTGCACATCAAGGTCAAATAAAGTTCAAAGCCATTCGATAGTTTGGTTGGTTGCATGGCTGCTTCAATGTTATGTGCTCCCGGTGTCGGCACTAATGCGCACTGCCGCTCTCGCCTCACGCGCAGAATCGTCACTCGCGACACGCGAGCTGAGTACTGCGCAGTGTGCAGTGCGCACTCGCCGCCCGGCTTACGGGAGCGGGCTCTCGGCTGACAAGCCGGTTTCTGGGATAGCCGCCGGAATCAAATCCCTAGGTCGAGAGGAGGGAATCCGCCAGGGGTGTCAACCCAGGCCCCTCCCCCCCTCCCCGGCACCATAGTCTCCCAGTAATGGCGCAGGACCGAACTGGATGAAAAAATGACAAGCAACGCATCGCATGTGGAAAAACCCAGCTTTAACCACTAGTCCAACTATTCAAGGAGATCGTGAAAAAATCAGACACCTCCGACCGATACAAATGCTATTTCTGGACAAATGTATGCACTATATTTGCCAAACGTTGCCTCTGACCGGGAGGACAACTGCGCCGCCGCCGACCAGCTGGCCGGTCAGTTACGGTCAGTTACGGTCAGGCTTTGACCGGGCCGTGGTGGCCCTGCTGTGGCCTCTGACGTCACATCGTGTAGAGACTCGAAGTTGGCCGAGCCGGGCTGGCGCGGCGCCCAGTCCCGGTCAGAGGCTACGTTTGGCAAATATGGTTCATACAATTGTCCAAAAGAGCCATTTGTATCGGTTGGAGGTGGCGGGAAATTTTTTACAATCTTCTTGGATAGCAGAGCTAGTGGGCAGAACTGGGTTTTTCAATATGCGATGCGCCGTTTGTCCGCAGTGGCGGATCCAGAGAAGGGGGAGGGCCATGGGGTCATGGCCCCCCTTGGGCCTCGAGCTTGAGGGGCACTCTGGACGCCTGAGGGGGCACTCTGGCCGCCTGAGGGGGCACTCTGGCCGCCTGAGGGGGCACTCTTGTCGCCTGAAGGGGGCCTCTAAGCGCCTCAGGGGGCACTCTGGCCGGTGAGGGGGGGCACTATGCTGACTGAGGTCCTTTAAATTTTGAAGAAAAGAAATGCTAAAATTAGGGGCCCCTCAAATATAGTGGACCAAATCCGTCGAGTTTTCAATTTGGGTATAGGTAGGGGCACCACTGCAATTGATGGCCCCCTCCTTGAAGATTTTCTGGATCCGCCCCTGTTTGTCCGTGACTTGCTGAGAGCTGAGAGACTCCGTAAGCTGGGTCGGCCGCGCGCAGTGCTCAGCTCGCGTGTCGCGAGGGGTGATTCCGCGCGTGAGGCGCGGGGGGGGGAGAGTGTGCTTTAGTGCCGATGCAGCCGCGCAACTAACCAAAGTGTCTAAATTTTGCATTCTATGAGACCTTAATGTGCAGAGTACGAAGAATCAGTAGACATATCATTGGTCTGCATTTTCACCATGCCATACGCGACAGGCAAACGTAAGTGGCGTGATTTCGGACAAAATTGAAAATGTCGATTAAAAAAGGCACACGATGGATTTCGGAAGAAAAAATTCATTGCTAAACCAGGGGTGGTAAAAAGTGCCAACCTGCTTGATAAAGTTGGCGACAAAATATGACCTCCAAGAGCTTGCTCCGGGGCCGACGATGTCCAAATTGTCAACTTTGATTTGTACTTCAAATAAGTAAGATGATAAAAGGCGTTCCGCACATGGTGCCCCAACGATGTTTACCTAGTTACATCGTGGGGGCACATACCGTTACACTGAAAAACCAATGTAGAAGCTTTGACTGGTCTTCGATGAGCCTCGCCGGGCACTGCTGCTACACACCACATTTACTGGACTTCTCTTCTGAGACCCTCCTCTTAAAAGATTCTCGAGCTGAAGATTTCAAACAAGCCATATCAATGGAGAGCTCCTAGAAGGATCGGTGTGTCACAGAGTACCCGTATTTCTCAGAGAAACCTTCCGATATTCTTTCAGTGAAAGTTGGAGACACTGTTTTAGTATCAAGGGACTCATAATTAGAACCAATGAAGAGCCTAACCAACATATAAAATGCGACCGCAAACTCCTTGACTAATTCCCTAACACTAGCGGGACATGTGGAAAGTTATTATATCTATAAGAATCTTGGTTATTACCATCATTCCCTCAACCATAACAATTTTTGAAACAATACTGTCAAGAATTCCCAAGAGGACATCCCCATTCACGGGAAATGTTGTCCGTGAACAATATGTTGCTTAAAGTCCTTTTCAGACACTTTCAATGGTAGCACAATGACGTCAGCCAATTGACAATCGTCACTGAGCATACATATGTCACATGCTGATGTTAAACTCAACTTTTTTGGTTTGGTTTAGGGAGAGATCGCTTCGGCCCGTTCGGACCATTGCGCAGCCATGGGATGAAGGA